>PVIC010040054.1:0-16837 GCA_004025085.1 Thryonomys swinderianus | reverse complement strand
TATGTAGAAAAACAAGGGTGTGAGAATGTAAATGTAGGCCTACTTAACCTTGTATTTGGTGCTGTTTGGCACTGTGCTACACAGAAATAGAAATACAAGACAGTTCACACATGCACAAAGTAAAACAAAATCTAATGGGTTTTTAAGAAGATTATTAGGAAGTAATTATGGAGATTCTTTTATTTGTCTAACAAAGTCATGTTGCTTCTAAGAAATTGCAAAAAGAAAACTGAATCACCCAATTGGCAAATATATAAGCAAAGGTGGATTTTCCCCTTTCCTTGTGCCTATGAATATTTCATTAAGTTTCCAGTTAATTCTCTAAAACATTAGAGCTACATAGAGATAATAAATTATATACTCTTCCAATACTAATAGAGATGGTTAGAGAACCACACTTTAGACACTGCAGGCTAGAAGAGGCTCACTTGAGAAGTTACCAGCTTCTGATCAGACCTTGTCCATCAGAGGTGGCTAATAAATGCTTGACTGAATAAGTGGTGACAGAGTCCTTGGCTATGGCAAGAGCAAAGGGTGCAGAGCTACCAACACACATAAAAGTTTTTAGAATGGCACATTATTTCTCTCCTAGAAGTGTTCATTCAAACAAATGCACTCTGCCTTTCACACTACTATTTAAATGTAGTAGAATAATGGCTTACACTTGATAAAATTAATAATGACATACTTTTGAAACAATGTCAAATATAACAAAATAAACATTTTAAAAAGTTTACTACTCTCATCACAGTTCAGAGGAAATCACATCTTCTCAGGCCTAATTGTGTTTCCTTTGGTGATTATTTTCCTAGTTTCACTGCATCTGTGGGCCTGCCTGGTGTTTGGCTGATGAAGGTGAGGAATCCATTCATGGAGGGCTGCAGCCTATGAGTGGGGATGGAGTGAAGCAAGCTGACTCCATCCTTTCATCAGTGCTCCCAGGAGTCAGCTATGGAGTAAATGAGCCAGTAATGATCATTCCATTCTCCTCCATATTGATTGATTTATGTGACACAATTCTGACAATACGCTATAAAAAGAATACTACCCATGGTCACTGGAGAAATATTCTTTACCTTTTAAAGGTTGCAAATGAATAAAGAGCAAAATTAAAGATATACAAGGTAGAAATAAGGAGATCTGTTTCAAATGAGCAGGGGAACAAACTGGAGAGGGCATGGGAGCCGTTAAAAAAAGAATTGAAGAGAAAATAATGAAAATAAGAGTTTTGCAGATGGGAAAAGGACCAGTAGTTGGAAAGAGCAGAGTGGGAGGAGAAGAGAAGAAAAACAAAAAGCAAGACAAGAGAATGGAGGTATATTATGTGCATGTACCAACTGCCCGCAGTAGCTGGAATCACTATGGATTACAAATGTACACTAATAAAACAAGACACAGCAGCATCAGCATGACGCATGGTCATGGCACTGCCACCCCGTGACTAGGAGAGAAAGAGAGAGTCTGAAGACAGCGATAAAAACGTGCTGATGGAAGAAACGAATTCATGCACTGACCTACGGTCAGTTTTAAATTAATTTATGATTTTGAAAAGCATAGCAGCTTTTCACGAGGACATTGCTCAGCGTTATAAAATCTGAGGCGCCGCAAAGGAATTGCGCGGTCTGGTGGTTTGAAGAACAGGACCGGGGCCCTGTGGCTCTGGGATTTGCATTTTTCAAGCTTCCTGTGCGGGCTCGTATTAGTTTCGCTGAGTTGGGCCATAGTTTTTATAATGATATAGTCTTCATTTCTCCTTGCTGCCAATGGCGCGTACTTCAGGAAAGACTCCCTTTTGTATCATTCACAGAAACACTTCGCTGAGGATGTGAGTTGTGTTAGTCCGTGATTCCTGAGCACTAGACTGACCAGCTTCCATTGTGGAGTCTTCCGGTGCTGTGCACCCCTTTCCCAGCGCACACCCCAGGCCTGTGTCACCCCCACCCCCGACTCTCCAGCTGCCTGCTTTTGCTCTTGCTTGAAGCTAGAATAACGGAAACCATCCAGCAGCGATCGCACTAGCTTTTAATATTTCCCCTTGTCAGCCGTTTAATTCTGCTGCCCTCTAGTCTCTCCTCCTCCAGTCTTCAGCAGCGTCTCCCCCTCTGCCGGGGGCTCCCTGTGCAGTGCCGGTGGTTTAGTCCAGCTCAGTAACTGGCGGGAAACTGAGGCGAGGAGGGCTGAGGGCCAGTTCCTGCTCCTCTAGGTGCCGCCTACCCAGGGCCTGAACGCACCACCTCACCCGGACCCCTGTGGGAGCTCCTACAGTCTCCTGTCTGTCTTTAAACACAAGAAGACTGGAGAGGTCAACAAGGACCAGGACTGAGGCAAAGGGTCGTCTGTGTTGCATCACTGTTTTTATAAATTCGATCAGAAGAGTGTTGAGCCATCCATTGTGAAACTTGTCACTTTTCCCTGCTAAGACTGTTTCTTGGACTGCTTCGCTCACGTCGTGTCCCAGCGTGCAGCCCAGGTGACTCTGCCTCATCTGCAGCAGTAGAGATCGAGACATGTATGCCAACACTGTGCCTTCACCTTAGCAAGTGACACAGCCCCCTAGACACTCAGAACTGCCCTCGCCTTGCAGCAAACTTGCTAGAAAGCAGAGGTGTTGTGCTGTGCCACCTCCTGCTAACTGCAGCCTCTCCTCTGCCTCCCTTTGGCTAGACTGGCCCTAGGCAGTGAGATACATGCTGTCCAGGATGCATGGAGACCTGGTCGATCCACTTTTAAATGTCCTGTTGAAGGATAGTTTTCCTCTCTGCCTCTGTTTGATGGCCCAGAGCTGGGGAAGGTAATAAGAAAATACATACAAATCTATGTCAGTAATGGCCTTTTTCATCTTTTCATTTACAGTATTTAAATTTGTGGTTGGATGTCAGAATTATCAAAGTGTAAGTGACTGTCACTTTTCACGGAACTCATTGTTTTACCTGTAAACTACAAGGATAAGGAACTTTTGCTACTCCTTTAGGAATTTGTGTCATATTTAGCATCCTTAGGGCCTGAGGAACAATGATAGGAACATGTGTCAGCACCCAGAACCCGTCTGCTAGTAAGCCTGGCCTTCTGTGTATGAAGCACTGACATTAGCCTGTACGGTAGATTTGCAAAAGATCACAGAATAAAAATAAAATAAGCATTGATAAAACAATGACAACAGTAACAATATAACAGCACCTGAGGTAACTGCTCTACATTAACCATCTGGTAGAGTACCTAGCACAGACCTATAAAGTGGTCCTAGTTGTTACACTGCCTTGAGGATGAATTAATAGAGTGTAAATAAACAACTTAAACTTCAGAACACAGAAATTTGAGTCCAAATATAAAACACATACTCTCTGAACTCACCTGTGTTTTCATATATTCTGGTAACAAACAAGAACAAAACTGAAGACAGACAAAGAAAGGCCTTGGCATATCACAGTAATTACTGCCAGAAGGGGAAACCCAAGTGCCTTACTCAGCGCTGCCTGAAGAGACCTCAATCTGTCAGCAAAGAAAGAACACCAACCACCCTGGACTCTGTGAACACTTAGCTTTTGCTGTGTAATATTTTTCTAAATACTTAGCTTTTGCTGTGTACTATTTTTCTAAATATGTTGCTGTATAATATTTTTCTACAACTGTCACTACTTTAATATTTTTCTAGGCTCTTCCTAGAGTTAATGTCACTACTTTGCATAGGAAATTTTAGTTTGCTGTAAACTTCTTTTAATTAAACCATATATTATGCACAGTGAGCAATGAATATTGTTGATGAGGTGGAATGTTTCTACAGAGCTTTTCTTCCATGTTGGTTTGTCAGTAAAAGTGGAAGCACACAGGAAAAGAGAAGAAAAAGAAAGAAACAACTGAGCTCTGCTTACTTACATTCCCTAGAGGAGGGGTCACGCTAACGGAGCTGGGTAGGTTGCATTAGGAGTCTGCTCCTCGCATCTGTCGAGGCCTCCTCTTTGACCCATGGTTTTCCTGTAGACGCTAAAGTACGTATCTGGAGCCAGTTCAATCCATTCCTGCATGGAACTGCTCACACCTAGTCTGATTTTCCATGCTGATAGGAATTGCTTTGTAAGTAGTTCAAGAGTTTTGTGAAAAGATTAAACACGGAATGTAAAAAAGACTTCACACAGAGATAAATTGTGCTTATTTATAGAAAGTGAATATTATAAATAATAGTATATTTATTTGTTCTGGCAATAAAGCATCTTTCAACTATTGGGCTGGAAATCCTCTTTAAATTTGCTGAGATGGCATACCATTGAGGATTCAGCATTCAACACACAATTCAAGGACAAATAACAAGGTTTCTGTGAAAATGATTTCTCTCTCACCAGAGTTTTTAACTATTCTTCCACTCAAGGATTCTGCTGATTGTATAAGTTTGTAATATTTTCTTAATAAAGGAAAAAAATTTGAAGTTCAGGATTCTTCAATTTCTATAATTTATTACTGAACTGAACTTAAACCATGCTATTTCTTGTTCTAACTAACACTTTTCAGGTAACCCTTTGGGGCCAATGAATATTTCAGGTAAGCAAAGCACATGAAATTATGAACTATAACCACAAGAAGCATACACTAATGTTTATCATCAAGATTATATGTTAAATTTCACTGCTGGGCATGGTGGCTTGTGCCTGTCATCCCAGCACTTGGGAGGCAGAGACAGGAGGATTGCTGAGTTCGAGGCTTGCCTGGGCTACTTAGTGAGCTCAGGGCCAGCCTGAACTACAAACGAGACCTTGTCTCAAAAAAAAAAAAAAAAAGATTATATGTTAAATTTCAATGACTTGTTAGGATTTGAAAATTAGTAATGCCTATGCCTATAAACAAGGGAAAGATTGCTCTGTACAGAGAATTAAATTCAAGTTTTAGAATCCCATAAGTATTAGACCTTGAGATGAGCCATCAACAAAATAATGACCTGAAATAAGGTGATGATATTAGACATGGAGATTTGAGCTCCAGAAATCAGGATTGAGTAAAGCCAGAGAAATATAAATGTGAAAAATAGAATGTATGTCACCGCAATGCTGCTACGTGTAGAAATTTGAGGATTCTACTTGAATCAACAGGTTTTAATAAAGGAAGGTGACCTGATTAGTAGTTTTATAAAATTGTCTAAAATTCTAAAGGATTTTCTACTTGAATAGAAGTAAGAAAATGTGAGGAAATAGATTTTAAAAGCTAATACCTACCGTAGTTTCCAAAGTTTTAAAAGGCCAGGATGACCTAAAGACTGTTTATGTAGTGACAGCTTGTGTGCCCTCTCCTAATTGCTAAAGTACCTTTAATTTAATCACATTCAATAGTACTATATAAAGCAGATTTGTAGTTTAGTATTAATCCTACTATTTACTCTGTCCCACAATTCAATCCAAATATTTAGCAGTCATAATTAGAATGTTTAATATAGTAGTTTAATGGAAAAAGTTACTGAGCACTTTTGATATTAGACGTTTTAAAAGAACTAAGTGGTCTTCAGTGAAAGTAATATGCCGTTCATTCATTCTATTCTTGTTAGTCATTTTTTTCTTTGCTTAATGCCATATTGACTAATGTGTATATTAAAACCTGTAAATAAGAATTATATAAAATATTTGTTGGTAAAATAAGAAAAAAATTTTTCCTTTTTTTATTCAGTGTCCCCGAAATGTACAGGCACCAGGTCAAATCAAATGTAATTGTCTGGACCGCATTCCCTAATGGATAGACTTTTACACCTTAGACCTAATGTGTATACATAGGCCTCTTGAAAATAGCATGGTTTGAGCTAATGATGTGCATTGCTAAATATTTTTACATCAGGGTGACATTTATAAGTTATATTTAATATTACAATTATTTTAGATGATTGCCCCCAAAGCCCTTTTATTTTTAGAAAATATGAAGCACGCGTGGCCCACAGACACTCAAAACCCAAGATAACCCAAATTGGACCCGCAATCTTTGCTGCCCACCCTGAAGTTGCTGCTCCTCAGTGTCCCTTGCTCCGGTAATGGGGCCGTTCTCCTCCCACTCGCCCGCGCTCACAAACGCCCGTCATCTTTGGGTCCAACCTCTCCTGACCCTCTGAATCTAATCAACCAAGTTCTCTCGAGTTTTACCTTTGAAATGCCTTTGGAGTCTGTTCTACCCTTCATACTTCTGCATACTTCCTGCCCTGCACTCCTTCTGTGGAGCTCGGGACCTAATCGTTACATGCCCTTGGCTATGTCAAGAGCCTATTACCTAATACACTCCCTAAGATGCTTTCTGCATTGATAACATCATTTTTTAAACACAGATAGGAAGCGATCGCTACCAGGAAGATAGTTTCAGCAGTACCGTTCCATAGACAATGAAATCTAAACTCCAGAGCAAAGCTCTCACCCTTTCACCTTGGCCCCACTGGTAATTTTTCAACAACACTCCATTTTCTACTCTACTTGAGTCACTGGATATGTACAAACACTTTCTATTTTTCTGAGGCAATTTCCTTTCCATGGTTTAAGCTGACCATTTGCCATGGCACAGTTCCTCTTCTTTTAGCCCTTGCAAAGTTTCTCAACTCTGCTCTTCAGGTACCTAGAAGATAGCTTATTCCTTCCTCTCTTATATATTTTTTCACAGTCTAATAAGATTGAAAATTTGTCAGATGAGTGCCCCTTCATCCCAGTAAGCAGAGGGGTCTTTGAATCTAAATATTTTGTCTATTTTGTGGTTATTTTCTTTGTGCAGAGTATCTCCCAGATATAGATTTAATTTTTTTTTCTTTTTTTAAATTGAATTCTTTATTGGTACATTTCATATACAGCTCACAATCACACTCAAAATTGGGGAATTAGTACCAGTATATTTTAATTATTTCCAAATTACCGTAAGTGTTGTTCATATTATGTTATGAAAAATACCACTTTCTTCACACCGTTTCTGTGTTATATCTGGGAGGTTTCAATTTAATCTAATATTAATGGAAAATACACAACCCTCTTCAGGTGGCTTAGAACACTGTTCATTCTATCTAGCATTGGGATAATTCATGTACTTTGAAAAAGAATACATATATTTATTTGTTTATATATATTCTTATAAACATATATAAATATATATTCTTATAAATATGTATATTCTTATACAACGAGTGTATGTGTTATATTTCATCAAAAGTCTAATGAAAAAAGATAGAGACAGATGGAGTTCAGTTGGGTAATTTTCTGCCCAGCTGCTTAGATGAAAAATAAAGATGTAGGGACTCGACACTTCCCTACACTCCACTGTTCAGATACTCAGCCTTCTGCAGTTAACCATCCATCGTGCAGAAGATGAGTGGCCAGCACCCCAAGCAGCACACACCATCCACCTGCCTGTCCCTCTTGTTTGCCATTTTGAACATAAAGAAGAGATATCTAAAAATGGAACAAACTCTCAAAACTGGCTTGCATTCCTGAATACACAATGAGATCAAGGCAAAATGACAAAACCATATCACACTTCTTTTATGTAGTTCAAAATAATAGATGTCGTTTTAAAGTTGCATGCACTTTTTCCCCCTCTTTTCTTCCTTCGCATCCTTTAAAACTCCTAGGTACAAAAGTTCTCCTTCACCCTTTAAAAATCAAGCAGTCTCAAGATTTTTTTATGTTAAAGCAAAATTGGAAATTATTTTCATTTCCATGAGCAATTTAAACTTCAAATAACTAACTTCAACTCTGCATTTCAATAGTGTGTGTGTGTGTGTGTGTGCACGCACATGATATAGAACTTCTTACTCACATTTAAGTGGCAGTAAATTTTTTTGAGAGAATTTTTCTTCTCCCTCACTCTTAAAAAGCTAGCCCCACATGTCCAGTGTCCCTGCCTCAGGGGGCCATTTTGAAGCTTTGTTCTCTGATCTTCCCCATTTTTCTCCCCAAATACGTGACTGTCTCGTGATTACACATTCATCTGCTCCCCACTGATGGGTACATATCATGATTCAAAAACTGTCATACTCACAAAGCATTTTTCCAGTTTATGACTTTTAAATTTTAAGGCACAGGACAATTTGCAAAGTTAAGGGACTTTAAGGGAAATACACTTAGAGTTTTGTAAAGTATAATGTTCTCATAACACATGTTCCCTTGTATAGCACTGAGCTGGGCCTGAGAATTATGTGCCATTTGGGTTGAGTCAGAGAAACCTAACCATCAGTGTGAACAGGGGACGTTTAGCATAAAACTGAATATCCAGTAATGGGGGATTGATTGTGAAGGGGCAGACAGGACCTTGAAGAAAGAGGAGTAGATTCTATGGGAAGCAGCCACAGAGCTGAGGCAAAGGACCGAGGAAGGAGGGCAGTTGGCAGAGGGCCCCCACCTTTACCCCTCTTTCGCTCGTGTGATCAGAGTCAGACTCTGCCATCCTGGGCGGTGAAGAAATTGATTGAAGTAAAAAGGACAAGGCTGGAAACAAACCAGGCAGCTGAGATGCCAGCAAACCCTGCTGGGAACTCAGGCACCAGGGTGCCAGCAAAAAAGCTGGGAGATGCCGAGTCACTGGGCACCATGCTTGCTGTGCTGTGACACTCTGTGGGAGCAAGGAGAATACAACCACTCAGGAGCCCGCAAGAGATGCCCCTGCCTTATGCAGCAATCCTGTCCCCTCATGAAGCTTCCTTCGTGCCAGCTGGCAAAGGAAACTTGTGGACAGGGACCAGCGTCAATATACCAAAGCTGTTAACTGGCACAAGACTGAGGATCTAATTGACCATAATTCTCTTACTCACTTCTGCAGACCTCTGAGCTTATGGCCAATGATCCACTGCACCAGCAACTCATAGGGTTTCATGGGACAAAACTATGGGACATTTGAAATTCTGAGGCTCATTACACTCAACACACAGAATCACCAGCACTGATCATGAAAATAACTATATCTAACATGATGCAAAAATAGTATAGAAAATATAAACCTGTACATGTGTATCTAATATGTGCTGTTTTATTGTTTTGTTTTGTTTTGTTTTGTTTTGTTGCTACCAGGGGTCAAACTCAGGCCCTTGTGCTTCCAAGGTAGGTGTGGTACCACTTGAGCTAAATCCCCAGCCCTAATATGTGCTATTTTATTGTTTCATATTGACACACCCAATATGAAAATCCTTTACATGCAAGTAAAATGCTTCTTTGAAATTATGTCATGTACAAAGACATGACTGCCCCTTTTTTATACTATTCTTGGATATTTTTCTAAGAAACTATTCAATGTTGGATTTCTTTTTATTTTAAAAGCTGTTTTTAGTATCTGCATTAAAATATTTCTTTCATCCATTTCAATTTGCTCCCATATCATCTACTCAAAAATCTTATCAAATACGCACTGGCATTGTCCCCAAAGAAAGGTAACATATAAATTATTTTGATATTACATTCTCTCTTCTTATATTCTTTGGATAAAAGGAAATAGCAATTAAAATTGGTATCTTAAAAATAAGTTATTTCACCCAGTTGCTTTTAACTTTCAAGAAAAAACATGAAGATTTTGAAATAATTTTAAGAACTTCACTCTTCCCCAGGCCTTTAACCAGTGTTTACAGGTTTTTGAGCTTATACAAGCAATGAATCTGTTTCTTCTATGTATTCAGAAAAATTAATTGGATTGATTTTCAATAGATACTCACTTAGGACTGTGCCTGTAAAGGGTCTTGTGGGCTCTGATCTATCATTTACACAGAACCAAGTAGAAACCATACCATGGTGTCATGGTTCTACAAAGGAAAGCAGAAATCTCTAGGACTCTTACTAAAAAGCCTAACTCACAGCTCCGGCCAGTACCGCAATCTATCTATGGTAGGTTCAACAAGCAGAAGGGTGTAACCAACTAAGATGTCAAGCATGTTGATTTATTCCCAAGAACTGAATAAAAATATGTCTTTATTTCTCCTGTGGTCATTCTGAGCATCGTCCCTGTGGGTGGGACATGAGCACATCACACAATATCTAAAGGTGCGGAGTTCCAATTGGCTCAGGATTTCAGATGTTTCAGCTAGTGGTTTGCTGGGTTCAGGCGGACGTATTGGGGTAGAAGAGCATGGTGGAGCACAGCTGGGAACCAGAACAGGGGAACACAGAGAAAAAGGGGCCAAGGACCAGAGGAAAGGCCTACCCAGAAGTGGGTGATACCAACCAATAGGCTTGCATCTTGGAGAGACTAAAGGTAGAGGAGGAAAAGGGTACCTGATTTGGTGAGAGCTCCAGTCCTTGCAGTTGCCGGTGGACCATGGTCTCTAGTTTCTTCAGCCTCCAGCAGAGTTTCCAGCCTTCCAACACAGACCCCCTCCTATGGATTTCCAATGCTGGTGATTCTGTCATGAGATTCGGGCCTTTGACTTTTGGTCGCTGCTTAGGTCTCTGGCTCTCTGGCTTGCAAATAGCTACTTCAGATCCTTCTGCCTCTGATTCCTCAGAAGGTCATTGTAATTCTTTGCTCTCTGATCCTGTATAACTACCTAATAAATTCCTTGATATAATCATACATATATTTTATATTATTTCTCTAGAGAACTGTAATACATTTTTGTACCATTTTTAAAGAAAGCACTCAAAATTTTTAATATCTAGAAGAATCTCCACTTTTAGTTGTTTCTCACATCATATGACACTAAAATATATACTTTTATTTTCTTCATGGAAAAAAAGCAAATGTAATGAAGGCACTATTTCTTTTTAAAGGAAAAAGCATTCAAATACCCCAATGTATGTACAATATTTTCCACATGCTATTGGAAATAGAGATCATTTGAGTAGAAGTAGGAAAATAAAATATAACAAAACTTCAGAAGTTTTATGACAGGATGACTGGTGTGGTACAGCCTTCCTTAATCTGCCAATTATCATTTCTGCTAATCTTGGAGGAGAGGTCTGCATGACTTACATTTTAAGAACAAGCTCCTTAATAAAATCTCTGAGAAGGCCAAAGTGATGGAAGGAGGTGGGGAGGAGTAGGCATATTTTGCGTTCGGAAACTGGAGTTGTGGGTACTTGCTGGGGTGTGTTAACTACTGGTCAGCCACAGTGGGGATGCACAGCTGAACAGAGTCCCCGTGGTTCTGGGGGCGAAAAACCAATCTGAGCATTGCTGCCAATGGCCTACAAGGAAACCTGGAGGGGTAGCGTGAATGCTGTTGGTTTTCCCGGAGAAACCTGTCCAGGCTGGTTTTCCTGATACAGACTCACCTGTTCCTCTGCCACAGGAGCGTGGGTGATTGGGGTCCAAGGATGGCTGCTGTTGTCTTGGGGGAAAGTCTAGTCTTTGCCTTGAATCTCGCTTCTGACTCCAGTGCGGATCCCTCAGTCACAACAGACCCTTCATCCAGGGGCAGACTTTCCAGCTTCCACCACTGGCCTTTGGGCCTTTCTGGTACAGATTCTCCAGACAGGTGTGCATGGCACATTGCTCTGGGCTCCAGGCCTCTGGCTGGACTTGTATGGACATCTCGTTGGGATCTGGGCCCTTAGCAGGATTTTGGGGTCTCTAGTGTGTAGACAGATCTCTTGCACTCTTTCACATTTGATTTTCTGGGTCAATATCATTAAATAATCCTATAAATCCAGGGTCCTACATTAAACCTATACCCTTAAACCATGGACTACAACAGTTGCTAAAAGTAAAAAGCATCTCTCAGGTATTTATTGGATTAAAGCATTGTAGCCATTATTTACTCATTAATTGTGTGCTAAAATCTCTAGGGTATCACAAACTATTTCTAGGTCAGAAGCACCCAGGAAAGCCAGATGTTTGAAGATAGCAACAATATAGTATTCCTGAACCTCTTTAGTGAGTATCCTCAAACACTTTTGAAGCTTTCTTATATAAACTGACAATGTGCATTAACTTATAAAAGGAAATGTTTGACTTTTGTCTCTTAAAAAAAGGTGTCATGAATAAAATTTATAGGCTGGAATTACATACTTAGAAAATAAAATGAACATTAGCATTTTGCACTTCCTTGAAATCATAGGAATTATTGAAGAGAGGAAGAGGCAGGGAGAGAACAGAGATACAAAAGGAAGAGGAGAAAAACTAGAGAAAGACAGAAAGAGACAAAGAAGAAGGCAGAGGAGATGAATCAACCAGTGGCATAGATATATCATCTCTGGTGGCTGGGCTTGCTATTATTGCTTTATTTGTATTGTCCTTTTGTCTGTCTCAGTTATTAAATGTACAATGTTCTCTTCATAATACCAACAAATATAAAGAAAAGAGACACTAGGAGGACAGTGCTGCTGTGAGGTAGCCACTGATAACACAGAAGTGTGACAGTTTAAGTTGTGCCTTCTGTTACTGAGCTTCTCTCCATCATACTGCACTGCATCTTGCTTCACAAGTATTGTTCCTTTTAGAAACTGAAGTTCTGTGGTGACTTTGCACAGAGCAATTCTACTGGTACCATTTATCTAACAGCACAGATGATTGTTAGCATTTCTTGGCAGTAAAGTATATTTTAATTAAGGTACATATATTTTTTAGGCATAATGCTACTGGCACACTTAATAAACTGCAGTTTTGTATAAACATAACTTTTATATGCAATAGGAAACCAAAAATTCCTGTAACTCACTTTATTGCAGTATTTATTTTACTGTGGTTGTCTGGTATGGAAATAGCAATATCTCTAAGATATTCCTATACTTGAAAACTATGGTGAAATGGAAAAGATTTTTTTTATGATTTCAACATTCATAGGTAGATGTCCAGTTAATATTAAAATTCCTGTTCAACTGAAACTGTTGCATAATGAATCACGTCTGCAATATTTAAAAGAGGATGTGCAGTAGACCTTCCTCATCCACAGAGTATATTCCAAGAACACCGATGAAAGACTAAATCAACAATACCGAGTCCAATATACTCCACAATTTGTTCTACACCTACTTATCATACAGTTAATTTCTAAATTATGCATAGTAAGAGAGTTTCAACTCATAAAAATATGTCGTGATAAAAGTATATGAGCGCATTCTTTCCTTCAAAATTTTGCACTTCCCTTTTTGACTATGATGTGACAGCACAGTGAAAGGAAATGTCATAAGCAAAGTAAGCATCATGAGTAGGATCCAGCTTGTATGTGGGGTGTGAGGCTATGATTTCCGTGCAGCGCAGAAGTAGATGAAGTGGTGAGCAGAGGCTCAGGTGCAACACAGCATTTGCACTTAGGACAGATGGACAGCTCGGCCTGGGTGCACAATATCTCATCATGCTACTTGGAACAGGTCAAAACTAAAACCTATAAATTATTCACTTCTGAAACTTGCTATATGGCATTTTCAGGCTACAGTTGACCAAGGCTAACTAAAACTCTAGGTGAAGGAAGCCGACGGCAATAAGTAAGAGTGTAAATTAAAGCTCTTGCATATTATGATAGCATAGAAATAGAGGGAGAGCAGTATGTAATTTTAAAATTTAATTGAAACATATTTCTTTGAGTACTGTTAGCAAATGTACTTTGTCAAAATCCTGACTTAATCAGATAAACTACATCTACTCTCATATATTCATGATTCTTATTTTTGTAATATTAAGAAGTTCCTTAATAATAGTTCAGACTGCCTAATAATGGAAAGGAAAGTACTTAAGACACTAGTGTGATCCTGTGTGTGAAAAACAAATATTTAGTAATTGTCCCTTTTGAGGAGCATTCAGCTTGTTGCTTAGGTAGCTTTTTCTGTTTGCGTGTCAAGTAGGTAGGGCTTGAGCAGAGAAAGTAAACAATACTGCTTTAGTTGTTTAGAGAAATTTTCCAGTTCTAGTGTTTTACTGAACATGTTGAAATAATTTCCAGCTTAATCTCCAGAACATTTTCATAACTTGCAACATGGTATCTAAACTGTGATAAATTTTCATAAATAGGACAAAAAGTAGATACATCAGAGCATATTTTTTCCTATTGTTAATGTTTCACTGATGGCTTTTGTTTATTTAAGAAGCAAACGTTTTCAGATAGGAGTGATTTTTCTAAACTCTTTGCTTCATTTTTTCTGCATCAAATTATTAAACAGGTTTGGAAACACCGTAATATTTCACAACACAACTTTGTGTACTCTTAAGTATTGAGCAGAATTTCTGCCAGTATGTAATAAATTTGTACCAGGATGCTGGATTTTCTGCTGCTTCTTGCCATTTTCCTTTCTTTCTATGGTCCTTCATGTTTTGGGGGCTGAAACCTGAGTTTATAATTCTCAGACTCTGTTGCCACCAGGATCCTCTGTGAGCTTCTCCAATGCAAGTCTCTCAAGTGATATTTGAAAGGAAGAGAAAGTCATTTTTGTTCTGACAATAACAGATAGACAGAAAGTCTGTGGCAGATGACTTCCTGTAGTTTCATAAAAGATTTGCTGAATTCTTTCACTGCATAATCTCCTTCAGTTCTCTGGATGCTGAGACTTTGGGTGAATTATTATCATACTGTCATATTATTGTAATCACCATCTTATTTCATTTTCTGAACTTCAAAAGTGTGCTTCATGCTGTTCTTCTCAACTGTTCCAGAGATTTTATTAGCTTCTATTTACCTGCAGCTAATTATATTCCAAGATGAAGCCTAGAATATAGAACTTAATGTAAAATCACCCAATGGAACTATGTCCTTTTTTTATACTTTCCACAATGCAAAATGACCTCTTTTGACTCAGTACCGCTGCTTAGATGGCTCCCTGTACTCAGAAAAAAAAATTGTCTTGTAATCATACATGTCTTTCCGATTTCTGCATCATGACACAGCTCAGTGTCATCCGGAAAGAACAAGCTTGTGGTACCTGCTAACCCTAGTCCTTGACCCTGTGCCATTTCAGCCCTACAAGCATGACTCTGTTGTGATTTTCATGCCTATATTAATTCACTTCCTTTAGATTTGCAAACGTTTTGAAGATAAAGAATGATTCAGTTTTGTATGCTCACTGTCTACTATGACTTGAAATACACAGTGAAGTTGCTTCATTGGAAATGTGTAGCTGAAGTACACCAGAAAGACATGGGTCAGGAAGGATGAGAAGGAACCTAGGAAGGGGAAAGCCTCCTCCTTCAGTAAAATAAAGTTCCGTGGGTACATTGCACATAAAATAAAATTAGCCTGCGAATTTCTTCCAGGTGAATATCTTATCACTCTCCAACTATTATAAGGTGCATCCTGGAAGACCCATATCTATAGACACACAAGACATACCTTTTCAATAATTTTCATACATGTTAAATGCCTTTTATTTGTCCTAAGAAATAAGAATTAATATATTCTTGTATCAATAGTAAAGAGAAAAGTTACACAGAAAAAAATTTTGAGCCAACTACTTAAAATTGTTTATTCTGGTGTCTATTTTTTATTGCCTAAGACATAAATTTATATTCACACCAGTCTCCCTGCTAAGACCCAGATTTTCACTATATAGCCTCTAGCTAAAGCTATTTATTTGCTTAGTAATAATATAAACATAAGAATAAGTAAGATGTAATTAGAACTTACTCTATCAAGAACACAGTGATAATTTCCTAACAAGCACCATCTCATTAAAACTATTCACAGAAACTTTATGTGAGAAGTAGTGTTATCACTGTTTATGTGATGAGATGAAATGTAATTACCATCTTAACAGCTAGTGCCAGAATTGTTCTACTTGTAAAGACAACTCACTTTGTGAGGAGGGCTTAAATGAAAAGACCTTATGGAGCTAGGTAGTGTGATTGGACACAAAACAATAAAATTGGAAAATAGAACTTCTTTTCATAAGAAAAGACTAAGAGAATATGAAATAGAAAGGAAGTGACACAGAGTATTTGACAAAATGAGACTAGTCAAAGGCTATGGCCAAGAGGGGGTATTAGATTCCCTGTGAAATAATGTCCTGTTTGATTGACCAGTGGAACTTGACCTTGACTGCCCTGCCTATAGGAAGATCTCTTACTTTTTCAGCTCCCCTCCTCCATGATTTGCCAAATCTTGGTAAACTGAGCACATACAATGATGTACAATGCATAATACAATGACAACTGCACATTTTAGTTTATGCATTTACTATGCCATACTTTTAATCATTATTTGAACCTCTCTTTATTAAAATAAAAGAGGAGAACCTGTAGATGCAAATGAGTTCTAGAATGTATGATAGACGTTGTGAAATAGGAAATATTCAAAGGAAATGTGGTAGGGGAAAGTAATGAGGGGAAAGAATAAATATGATTTGGAAAGAAAAAGAAAGTACATGTATGTAGTGGGGTGGGTAGGCATATGGGTAAAAATGAGAATTAACTCATGTCATGTACTGGGACAAATTGCCCAAGGTTGAGTGTGATTGTGAGCTGCATTTAAAATGTACCAATAAAGAATTTAATTTAAAAAATAGGATGCAGGGCCGGAGATTTAGCTCAGCGGTTCCAGTGCCTGCCTCGCAAGCGCAAGGTCCTGAGTTCAATCCCGGTAACCACATACAATGCTGGGCGTGGAGACTCACACCCACCAACAATCAATACCACATACCACAGTGCTGGGCATGGTGGCTCACGCCTGTAGTCCCAGCACTCAGGAAGCAGAGACAGGAGGATTGCAGAGTTCCAGGCTTGCCTGGGCTACATAGTGAGCTCAGGGCCAGCCTGAACTACAAAGCGAGACCCTGCCTCAAAAAAAAAAAAAATAGGATGCATATGTAACAAAATAAGCTTCATGTGTCCTTGGTATCTTATGTTACATCAAGAAGCGTCATAGAGAAACTGATTTGCATCATGTAGGTTTCTGTACATATGCCCTATAGTGTGATTGTGAGCTGCATTTAAAATGTACCATTAGGACCACACTGGCTAATCAAATATTTCTCAGAATGTAATCTCACCA
>PVIC010040053.1:0-16817 GCA_004025085.1 Thryonomys swinderianus | reverse complement strand
GCGAGCGGCGGCCACAAGGCAGCCGGCCGAGCCTCGGCCTCCCCGGCACAGCCCCAGGTCGACGCCCGCGGCCCCGCAGCGCCCCGTGTGCCCCGGGCCGGCCTCGCGCTGGCTGCGGGACACGGTCCCCCTCTGCGCCGCCGGGACAGGCCTCAGCCGGCTTCCAGGAAGACGCGGGGCCTCCGAGCCAGAGGTGCAGCCCGAGAGCCCCGCCAGCCAGCCGGACCGGCCGCTCCCCGCCCGCTGCGTCCCCCCATCAGCCCGAAGGCCTCCCGGGAAAGCGCACGCTCTTGCTCCCCACTTGCTCGCGGGAGCCGGCCCTCCCGGGCTCCGAGTGTGCAGCCTGCCCGGGCCGCGGCTCCCTCCCGGGTGTCGGACAGGGACAGGGCCCGCACGGAGGCCGCTCTCCTCCCTCCCGCCCTCGCCGCGTGGTCCCGTTTTGCGGCGCGGACCTGCCCGGCCAGACCCCGGGCCCGCGTGCAGACGGCACCGCCGCCGCATCAGGCCCACCCGGTGGACGGGCCGAGCTGGCCTGAGCAGGGGCTGCTGCATCTCCCCCGGAGCCCGGCCTCACGTCCCGCAGGACCGCGCTGGCTCCCGGCCTCGGCTCTCCTGGCCCGCACGCCGCCAGTGCGTGTGAGCCTGAGGGCTGCAAACTGCGGTCCACTGGGGGAGTGCGGGCCGGGGGCCCCTCAGCTCTCTCGCCTCGCGTTTCCCGCTCAGGATGGGGCGCTGGGGACGCACGGTGCGCGGGCTGCGGGGAGCTCAGGGGATGGCGCCCTTCTTGTCCACAGCGGTGTCCTGGGCCCCGTTCCTCACTGTCCTAAGGATCAGCCCGGCCTGACTCAAGGGCCGTGTGAGAAAGAGAGTTCGTGTCATCTCCACACCGAAGCAACCACGGCTACCAAAGCTAAGCACTCGAGCAGATCTTACCTAACCAGCTCCTGTCTCCGCTTTCTGAACCTCACCCACAAACTATCACACCTGCCTCTCCAGGCCGACTCCTGGGGAGGGCTGCACTCCGTCCTGGCTCAGCTCCCTCCCGGCCCTGATCACAGCCCCTTGGGCCCCTCCCCAGGCAGCACCCCCAGGGCCGGGAGGGCTCCAGGTTTGCAAGGAGCCCACCAGGACTCCCCTCTGCTGTGCCCCCTGCTCCGTTTCAGCGCTCTCTGCTTCCTTCCTCCCTGGCCTCCTCCCAGCACCGTACTCGGCACACAGGCCTGCCTGGGCCGCTGCAGCTTGGCCAAGAGGAGGAAGGGGCGGGAGGCGCTGGCTGAGGGACTGCTCAGGAGAGAACGCCACGGAGACATTTGCTCAACAGGGCCAGCGTGTTCACTATGCTGGTCAAATACTCTCCTAATGGACAGGCTAAAATAGTTGTCAGAGGGGCCGGAGATTTAGCTCCGTGGTTCCGCCACCTGCTTAGAAGGCGCAAGGTCCCTGCTTCGATCCGTAACCACATACAATGATATGGTCTTGGGCATGGTGACTCACGCCCACCAGCAATCAGTACCACACCCCACAATGCGGCATGGTGGCTCAAGCCTGTCATCCCGGCACTCGGGAGGCAGAGGCAGGAGGATTGCTGAGTTAGAGGCTTGTCTGGGCTCCATAGTGAGCTCAGGCAGAGCCTGAACTACAAAGCGAGACCCTGTCTCCAAAATAAATAAATAAATAAATAAATAAAATAAAAAGGGCTGGGAATGTAGGCCAGCACTTTCTTGGTTCAATCCCTACTTCTGTGAAACAAACACTGCTTCTCATAATGATGTAGGAAATTGCAGAGAGTAGGACACAGACAGTACAATGTGTGTTTAGAGAGAAGAACACAGGACCTAAGACTGTGCACGCACAGGACACGCAGGACTGCGGCTAGAGCGGGTGAGTAACCCCTCGAGCACGAACGAGGACAGAGGAGCCTGAACCAAAGACTGACAGCCAGACGCCCAGGGACGCCCAGGTGCTGCTGCCTGGCGGACGCCCGACCCCTCGCGACCACCTCAGGGACTGTCACCCCAAAACTGGCGCGTTCCACAGCGGCCTGGACTATCCGAACCTGGTATCGAACATGGTCGGAAAACTCGGGTGTTAGGTGATGGGGTTTACTTGGGCTGACTTTATGTTACTTACTGTGTTTACTTGGGCAGTGATTTCATATTTGATATGCCAGGCTTTCCAGGGATATTTTACCTGGGATTTGGTATTCACTTAGTGTGCTATGAAGCCTGCCTGCTCTGTGGTTTGTTAGACTTTATTACCAATAGACATCGTTTGGATAGAACAACCCAAATTCCTGCTCACGACAGAAATCTGAACCGCAGAAAGACTGAAAGCTTTGGAAGGGGTGGAAGGAAAACCTTTATTGACCAGCCAGCCCTGAGAATTTGCACTTCACAAAGACCTACGCCTTGAGTGCTTGAAGATGGGAGGTTTTTATACAAGCGTTTAAGTTGAGATGGGATTGGGTGAGCAAAGTGACATTTCACAAAGCAGAAATTTAGCAGAGAAGTGGACAATGTAACTGACGAGGTCAGGGGCTGTGAACAGGTTATACGTTGTGATGTGTAACAGCAACTTAGTACTAACAGGCTAGGCATGTGAACGCCAACGGTAACAGGGTATACATGTTTTTTGGTGGTTTACATCGTGATGATATTGAAGGACAAAGTGTCACCTAATGAGAGGGGTTGCAGATCGGCTTGCTTCCAAGCAAGTAACAGTAAAATAAAAGCCTAAGTGTTTTTAAGTCTTAAAGGTTTAAAAAATTTGGTATTACTAGATCATGGCAAATCCTTAAATCACAACTACCCAGGAGGCTAAGGCAGAAAAATTCTGAGCCTGAAGCCATCCTGTCTAATTTAGCAAGATGCTACCTCAATGAAATTTACTGGTAGCGGCAGGGGGGTGGGTAACTGAAGTGGTGGAAACAGGACGAGAGTGGAATCACCAAAAGGCACCCAGGACTTGGAGGCAGGGAGCAGTTTCTTCCATCAGTGGACCTAGTTGAGATAATTCCTCCAAGAACCAGGCAGCGTGTCTTTTGTTCTTCCAGAGTGTGTGCACGCTTTGCACACAGGAACAAAGTGTGGAAGCTGAACAAGCAGTGGGTTGGTTACCTATTCGGTCGTTACTACTGATTGGCTCACAGCAAGTTCAAACTCAGGATAAGAATACATTCACTTAGGACATGGTTGGTTAGACAAGGAAGACACATATTTGGAGTAGGCATCAGTTCAGGGTAGGGACTGCCAAGGAGGAATTTGCTTGGGCTAAAAAAGAGAAAACTGCTCACTGCCAACATTGTCCTGGGCTCAGAGCCCCACCGGTCCATGAGCCACTTAATATTTTTAAGTGGGCAGCAGCAGGTCACAGTGGCACTGGCAGAGAGGAAGTCTGTCCCCTGTACGCCATGCCCGACTCGTACCAAGCCTCCGCGAGGGCCCTGACGGCCTGGGGCCAGGGACGTATCCGAAATGCACGGGTTACAATCCAGAACGGGCTCGAGCCCCGGACAGTCAGGGAGCGCTGAGCGGAGACAGCCAGGGAGCTCGCTGGCAGCGCAGCACGGCAGACGGGACGGTGTTCTCGCCAGGGAGGAAGCCGCGCTCCGGGCAGCACTCGCAAGGAAACAGGCGCCTACACGCGTCCTTCATTTCAGACCGCAGAGTGCTGGAGTTAGCGACTCCGATGTCAGATAACACACCGCACTCCCCCTTTTCAGTATGACTTCCTAGCATAGCTTGCAAAGCTGCTCAAGTCCCTGAGGTCAATCCCTAGTACGAAAAAAGAATAAACAACAACAAACAAAAAACTGCTTTCTTGGGCCAGAGATTTAGCTCAGTGGTTCCGGCACCTACCTCGCAAGCACAAGGTCCTCAGTTCCATCCCAGCAACCACATACAATGCTGGGCGTGGAGACTCACGCCTACCAGCAATCAATACCACATACCACAGTGCCGGGCATGGTGGCTCACGGCCTGTCACCCCAGCACTCGGGAGGCAGAGGCAGAGGCAGGAGGATTGCTGAGTTCGCGGCGGCTTGCCTGGGCTACATAGTGAGCGCAGGGCCAGCCTGAACTACAAAGCAAGACCCTGTCTCAAAAAAAAAAAAACTGCTTTCTTGGGCTGGGGATTTAGCTCAGTGGTTCCAGCATCTGCCTGGCAAGTGCAAGGTCCTGTGTGCGATCCCATGTATCACATATCACAATGCCAGGTGTGGTGGCTCACACCTGTGCTCCCAGCACTCAGGAGGCAGAGGCAGAGGCAGAGGCAGAGGCAGGAGGATTGGCGTGAGTTTGAGGCTAGCCTGGGCTCACTAGTTAAAGGCCAGGCTAGCCTAACTACAAGGTGAGACCATGTCTCAAAAAAAAAAAAAAAAAAAAAACGCTTTCTTGAGTATGACTGTTCTGATTTATTTGTTTCGTTTTGTTTTGTTTTTTGAGATAGGGTCTCACTTTGTAGTTCAGGCTGGTCCTGAGATCACTATGTAGCCCAGGCAAGCCTCAAATTCAGCAACCCTCCTGCCTCTGCCTCCCGAGTGCTGGGATTATTATAGGTAGAAAAGCCAGCTAGACATATGTAGGCAGATAGATAGGGCCAGCTCTTGAAAGACTTGCAAAAAGGGCATCCTCAGAGGTCAACACCATCAATGGGAAACTACACTTCCAGACAGCAGTGACCGGCAGACCTCATTCTCATCATAGGATGGAAAGTCAAGGTCCGGACCCAGCCCCTCCCCGGAATGCAACAATTGCAAATTCCCCAGATAATGGGCAGAACCTTGAACCACCTGGAGGAGTCTCTGGACAAGCAAGACCCTCTAGGGCTCGATTTCTCATTGGACCCTGTTCAATCAAAGTTGCTGCAGTAGCTCTGCTTGTCACCTACCCATTGGTTAGTCACAGTTTGCCCATTTCTTTTAAATCTTATTGGAAGCCCCCACTGTACTCATTGGTCAATTGTAACACATCTACCATTTTTGAATCTTATTGGCAGCCCCCTATTTCAGACCCGCCTCACCTCGTGGCTTTGCTCCATAAAAGCGCTCTGAAAAGTGAGGTAGGGGGGTTACCCACTTTCCGGGTCTCCCCTTCTGTGTCTCTCTTAGGGCAGAAGCTTTGTCTCTCAATAAAATTTTCCTACTCAAACCTCCGTCATTCCTAAAATTCATTCTTGGATTTTTTTTAGAGAACACGAACTCGCGTTTCAGGCAGGGAGTTAGGCCTTCACTCTCCTGCATCAGGATTACAGATGTGAGCCACCATGCTTGGCATCGTGGTATGTGGTACTGATTGCTAGTGGGTGTGAGTCACCACACCCAGTATTGTTATATGTGATTACTAGGGATGGAATTTAGGATCTTGTGCTTGCTAGGCAGGCACTGGAACCACTGAACTAAATCTCCAGACCTATTTGTATTTTTTTAAGATAGTGTCTTAGTATGTAGTTCAGGCTGCCCTTGAACTCATGCTGATCCTTCTGCCTCTAACTCCCCAGTGCTGGAATTGCCGGTAGGCATATGCCACCACATCCAGTTTGTCGCTTGTATTTTGAGACAAAATCTTGCTAGGTAGTCCAAGCTAATGCTAAATGTGGTTGCTCATGCCTGTAATCCCAGCACTCTGGAGGCAGAGGCAGGACTGCTGTGAATTTGAGGCTTGCCTGGGCTACACAGTCAGTTCAGGGGCAGTCTGAACTATAAACCGAGACACTTGTACCACACCTACCTTTCAAGCACCAGGGCCTGAATTCAATCCCTGGTACTCCAAAAAAAAAGGTAGTTCAAACTAGGCTGGAATTCTCAGTAATCCCTCCTGCCTGAACCTCCCGGTGCTGGGATTACAGGTACTCTTGACCACACCTCGTCTTTGTTCTGAATTATATGTTCACAAATATTTACCTAAGGATACATTAAAAGTTACTAAGAAGTCAAAGTGCTAGATCAAGTGCTGGAGGCTGCGGCACCTGAGCTGGGGTGGGTGAGGGTGAAGACAGCACGGGCCATACGGGGTGGGGTCGGGAGGACCTCAGAAGATTCTGAAGGCGCCGAGTTTAGCTTTCGGTCCCTTTTTATAATGCTTTTGCTGTAGTGCTTATGTGTACAGAATCAGGCAATGTGGTTAGACATTATAAGATTTTTTGGACACAAGTTAAAGATCAGGAGACAGTTTGATTAATATCTAAATCTCAAAATCAAGAATTTAAGAGAACAATACAGTTATTTTTGACTCGTTTGTCTGCTGTCCGCAAGCATCATCCCAAGAGGTCTCTTCGCTCCGTGACTCCTTTTAGGTTGGTTTTCATGCTTAACTATCAACTAGATTTCTAAAGATTAAAGGCTTGTGCTTCTTTTACATTGATTGAATGGGGAATAAACAGAGCGAGACGGAAAGGGGCCCAGCACAGGAACAGGGGGATTTCCCGGGCCGAGCGCGTTTCTGGCGGTCACCGGGGCCGCTCCTTGTTAGAGCAGGCCCTCCGGTCTATCCAGGGCAGCACCATAAAGTGCAGACCCCCGACTCGGGGATTTTCCCAAAATCCCCCAGGAAGAAATGCCTGGTCCAACTACTCCATGCTGTGCTGCTTCCCACAAGCAAGGGATATAATAGTTAAAGTCCCTTTTTTTTTTGAGACAGGGTCTCGCTTTGTAGTTCAGGCTGGCCCTGAGCTCACTATGTAGCCCAGGCAAGCCTCCGTGAATTTAGCAATCCTCCTGCCTCTGCCTCCCGAGTGCGTTCGTGAAGCAGGCGCCAGAACCACTGAGCTAACCCTCTGGCCCTGGAAAGTCCCATTTTTTAAATAAAATATTATGGCAAACTAGGGATGAGGGCTCACGCCTATAATCCCAGCACTCAGGAAGCTGAGGCAGGAGGATTCCCAGCAGTTCCAGGCCAGCCAGGGATATATAGTGAGTTCAAGGTCAGTTTGAGCTACACGGTCAGACCTTGTCTCAAATTTTTTTTTCTAAATCTTTAAACCAGACCTTGGAACAGAGGATCCTCACTGCGTAGCCTGAGAAACCCATACATAAACCAGTTCACCCTCTATGGGCAGAAACTCTCTCCTCAGAAACTCCTCAGAGTGCCCCTGACTCTCTCGGGCGCCCAGCTTAACAGGAAAGATAACGCCCACCTTTCGACTCTGACTGACCGACCTGTCTCCATCCCAGCACTACAGGAATGGACTGAAAAGGAGAGAGGGGGACACGGACCACAAACCGGCCAGGCTCCCTCGGGGCAGCCAGCAGCGGGCAGGCTCGGAGGACTCGGGTCCAAAGCCCTCGGGCAAAAGGCTGCCCGCACTGCCAGGGAACGAACGACGGGCTGAGGCTCCCGTGGGCATCTCCCTCGCGGCAGTGGGGAGGTGCCGACTACACACACTAGGCAGTCAGGAATTACTCCAAGGCAGTGCGCAAGGCGGGGCCTCGGCGAAAGGGAGCGTGGAGCGCCGTCACCGGTTAGCATTACAGTAAGAGAAAAATCCTGCTCTCAACTGCCTCCCTGGGAAGAGAGATCCATAATCTAAACAGACAGCAATCTCTCTGGCTCATTTCCTTTCTGGAAGTTTCTTGGTCCTTCCATGTACAGTTGCCACTTAACTGCCAGCTTTCCCACTGGGTCCCCCCATGCAATCAATGTCGCCTGAGTGACCGGGCTTATAACCTATGGTTGATCATGGTTTGGTCCCAGCTCACGCCCACCTTGCGATTTTCGGCTGGATCTTAGTTTTGTCCTACCTCGAACCCACCTCACCATGTGGTTTTGCCCCATAAAACATCCTTGAAATAGAGCGGGCAGACAATCTCCTTTCCAGTGTCTCTTCGGCAGAAGCTATCTTTCTCTTACTCTGCTTATTCTTTTTTTTTTTTTTTTGAGATAGGGTCCCGCTTTGTAGTTCAGGCTGACCCTGAGCTCACTATGGTGCCCAGGCAAGCCTCGAACTCAGCAATCCTCCTGCCTCTGCCTCCCAAGTGCTGGGATTACAGGCGTGAGCCACCACGCCCGGCTACTCTGCTTATTTTTAACCTCTATGGTTCCTACAATTCATTCTTTAGAGAACATGAACTTACATTTTGGCTATCTAGCAGGTTGGAAGTTATAGAATTTGGGTCATGTTTGCTTCTTTGGAGTCCATTTTTTGATAGCTTGGTGACCTATATCACAGTGCTGCATTTGAGTGGGCCAATGATAGTCTAGTTTCCTGTGTGTAACTATAGTAGCTAAACTATTTAGAAAATACTGCATGGTTAGTTAGGCAGGGCTGGGCCCTCCGTGCAGAAGACAATTGTGGCCTGAGGCTCAGGGACTGAAGGCCAAGATTCAAGAAAAAGAGAAATTACTACACCCTGCCTCTCCTAGGGATCAACAGAATCCATTGATACTCTTAACTATGTATCGATCACCTGGGTGGGGGACCAGAACCTCCGGAGCTAATTCTTTCCAAGGAACTCCTGTCCTTTTTGTGTAAACTTGCTACACAACAAGATTCCCCCGTTACAGCCCCATTTAATCAGTGTTACCTAAGCAACTGGATTTGCTGTAATCCTATTGGTTGACCCAGTTTCAACCCACCCCCTATCCATTTTGTGATTTCCAATTGGATCAACATTACCTAAGCGAATCTCCTTGTCCTTTTACTAGTTGATTGTAGTATTGTCCCACTTTGAATCCATCTCACTGCATGACTATGCTAAGTAAAACACCCTTGAGAAGTGGTGTCGGGGGACCCACTCTGGGCGCCCCTTCTGTCTCTCTTACAGAGAAGCTATTTTCTCTCAATAAACATCTTCCTACTCTTAACCTCCAATGTTCCCAGAATTCGTTCTTCAGTTTCAGAGAACATGAACTTGTTTTAGACATCTAGCGGGTTGTGAGCTCTGTTTCCTTTCTATTATTTGGAGATTCGTAGATCATACGTCCTACGTCACAACAAGGAAAGAATTGCCCCGAGTATACCCAGTAGTAAGCAGCTGCGTTTACTGAAGAACCTGGGGCATTGTGCTCGGGGTGAGTCTGTGCTAACAAGGTAGAACATAGACCAGGAGGGTGCTGGGGCAACAGAAAAGCACCGGAAACAGAAAACGAGGGGGAAAGACGGTGGTAACAGGCTCTCAGAATTCACAGGCTGGGACTTCTCTGCCAGAGGTGCCTCCCACTGAGTCTCCTGGGCCCAGGGCTCAGCTGCCTGTGACCGCTTAGGGCAGTGGCACGATCTCCTAGGCTTTTTTTTTTATTTTCTGCCTCTCTTAGAGCAACGGAAGCAGGAATCACTTGGTTGCTATTGGGGGTGACTCATTCGGCTCCTTTGTTTCTCACTGTACTGCCAGGATGCCAGGCCGGTGCCACCACGCCCAGCCCAAGACATATGACTCCTTTGTTACCTAGGAGCAGGAGAAGCTGGAGGCTTTATCTGCGTAGCATGAGTACAGTGTGGAATGTGCCAGGGATCCAGCGTCTTCCCTGCCAACTGCGGCTGCTTGGCCACTTCCCCTCGAGTCCAGCATGAGCCGGAGAAGACAAGGGGGCATCTCCTGACTGCAAAAGTGCGGCTCAGGGCCTGGTCCTCGGTAAAACCGGAGGCCCTCCCGTGTCACACACACACTGAACACCAACGCTGTGTGGGCTGCTGCGCTCAGCCCTCAGCGGCTACCCCCCCATGGCGGCAGAGCCCGCTGGCAGACGGGCACAGGGCTCCCCGGGGAACGTGGGCAGCCTGCAAGGAAAGGAAGACTTCACACTGGGAACGACCCGAGAGGTGCACAGCCGGCGGCGAGCGCGGCAATGAACTACCTTCTGGGGCTTCGCTCTGAGCCACCAGCAGGAGCCAGAGACGCCAGCGCCCTACTGGCGCTCGCCATGCTGCAGGGCGAGACCAACAGGCGGAATGACCCCTGAAAGATGATGAAAAGAAAAACAACAACAAAAAGTGCGCTGGGCAGGGTGCTAGAAGCCTGTGACTCCAGCACTTTGGGAGGCTGGGGCAGGAGGATCCCAGGTTCCAGCCCAATCCGGGCAATTTAGAGACTGTTCCAAAATCTGGAAAGTGCTGAGGATGCATCTCCTAGCGAACACACACACACATGCGCGCACACACGCACGCACGCACGCACGCACACCCACCAGCACGATGGTTTACACAAGGAACAAATAGCAGTAAGTAGGATAATTTGTCGAAATGTGCCAGGCAAGGGAGATGGGGAACAGGAGAAACTGGTCGAATGGGCTGAGGAGCTTTAGCATTTGAATTTCATAAAACTTTCTCGAGTCATGATCCACCGAGCATGCCAGGGGCATGGCCAGAGGGGGAGGGGTGGCAGGAAGGGCGGGGCTCGGGCGGAAGGAAATGGGCCAGTGTTGGCAGAGAGTGCCCTGATAGGCTGGCAAGGCCTACCGGCCAGGCCTGGGATATTTCCTATTTCCAAAGCTCTAGCACCGTAGGAAAGTGGCTGCTGACAGTTTTTTTTTGTTGTTGTTGTTTTTTTTGAGACAGGGTCTCGCTTTGCAGTTCAGGCTGGCCCTGAGCTCACTATGTAGTCCTGGCAAGCCTCAAACTCAGCAATCCTCCTGTCTCTGCCTCCCAAGTGCTGGGATGACAGGCGTGAGCCACCACGCCCGGCACTGTGGTATGTGGTATTAATTGCTGGTGGGCGTGAGTCTCCACGCCCAGCATTGTATGTGGTTACCGGGGGTTGAACTCAGGACCTTGCGCTTGCGAAGCAGGCGCCAAAATCACTGAGCTAACCCTCTGGCCCCCTACTGATGGGTTTTGCGCTGGCTTCCGGTAGCTTTCTATTTGTCAGCACCCAGAGATAAAAAAGGATGTTGCTTTCTTGCAAAAACAGGATGTGGCTTTTCTCTTTTTTTGAGAAAAACAGTCATTTAGACATTAGAAGTCAATGATATAAGAGCTTTTTGTGGGGGTGGGGGCGGGGGTGTGCGCCCCCTCATGGTAGGAAGGATCCAGTGCAGGACTGCTGTGCTAGGCAAGTGCTCTAGCACAGGCTTCGATCCCCAGCGCAAGGACCTGTTTAAAAATGACAGGTTGGGCCGGATTTAGCTCAGTGGTTCTGGCACCTGCCTCGCAAGCACAAGGTCCTGAGTTCGATCCCGCTGACCACATAGAATGCCGGGCGTGGTGACTCACGCCCACCAGCCATCAGTACCACATACCACAGTACAGGGTGTGGTGGCTCACGCCTGTCATCCCAGCACTCGGGAGGCAGAGGCAGGAGGATTACTGAGTTCGAGGCTTGCCTGGGCTCCATAGTGAGCTCAGGGCCGGCCTGAACTACAAAGCGAGACCCTGTCTCAAAAAAAATAAAATAAAAATGAGAGGAAACCCACATGCCGGCGAGTAAACTCATCGCCACCCAAGGCAGTCTACCACACCAGGAGTTTTCATTTAGAGACAGGACTGGCTAAGGTGCCTGGGCTGGCCTCAAACATGAGATCCTCCTGTTTCAGCCTCTCAAGTGGAATGAAAAGCATGTGCTGATCTGCCCAGATCGTGAGTCCCCCAGAGATCACCAAGACCAGCCGGATGTAAAGTTCACAGGGTCTTTATTCAGCAAGCTCCAGGGCAAGGACCGGCAACTTTCCTCGCGTAGGAGGAAGCTGGCGGCCTCCGTCCGTTGGGAGGCAGAGTTTATAAAGGGAAAAACCGCAAGCGGGGATTTCCAAGCCTTTAGCGTTACACAGTTGGGTAAAAGGGTTAGGGGCGTAATTTTCTCAAGCTATTAGGGAAGTGGGATTCGGGGTTTACCACAGGGTACATTCTGCGCATACTTGGCACAACTTGGGCGCCCTTGCTGTTCAGATTCTCGGAACCCTCTCGCCTGTTGATTTTTCCGAGAATTAAAGAACAAGGGGGTTTACTTTGAGGTCAGGTACACAATATGGACACTTTACACAAGATGGAGTCAGTTTGGTCTTTACAGTGCCACTATCGCTGCCTGAAAGATAAAAGGAAAAAGGGTATTGTTGTAGCTCAGTGGTAGGATGCTTGCTTAACATGCACAAGGTTCTTGGTTCTATCCCCAGTGCTAGCCTAGAAACAAGAAAGAAGTTAAAATAGAGCAAAAAGACAAGAAGATACAAAATCAGGGGAAAACATAAGAAAACCTGTGGAGCTTTTGAACTTCAGCACCCAAACAATGAGATTTCCAGGAAGAGGAAAATAGGAAGAAATCAACGATGAAATAATTCAAGAAAAAATTTCTAAAACTAAAAAACGAAATTTTCCAATTGAAAGAGCCCACCATAACAGTTTAAAAATCTCCTAACCAAAGCATGTGTTGGTGGAATTTAAGCATTTAGGACAGGTGACATGATCTATAATCTGGGCACTGAGAAGGCTGAGGCTGGAGGATTCCAAGTTTGAGGCCAGCCTTTAGTAAGACACTCTGTTAGAATAAAAATAAAAGTGGGCTGGAGGATTAGCTCAGTGGTTCTCGCAAGCGCAAGGTCCTGAGTTCGATCCCCAGTGACCACATACAATGCTGGGCGTGGTGACTCATGCCCACCAGCAATCAATACCATATACCACAGTGCCGGGCATGGTGGCTCACGCCTGTCATCCCAGCATTCGGGAGGCAGAGGCACGAGGGTTGCTGTGAGTTCCAGGCTACCTTGGGCTCCACAGTGAGCTCAGGGCCAGACTGAACTACAAAGCAAGACCCTGTCTCAAAAAAAAAAAAACAGGGTCAGAGATATAGCTCAGTGGTGCCATACCTGCAGGGCAAACATAAGGTCCTGAGTTCAATCCCAAAAACTAGGAAAAAAAATTTAAAAATAAATTTAAAAGATTCATATGACTCATGCACACATAATGGTTAGTCTACCAGGAAGGTTCTTTGAGATGATCCAGATAAACAGCCAGATTGGGTGAGGTCACCCACCTCACTCAGGCTCTTGAGGAATTCAAGAGGCTGCAGAGAACACTGGGAAACAGGATTATATTATGTGCACTGACTCAGCTGCAGTGCAGTCCAGACACTGAGTGCCCAGCAAAGGAAAAGCTCTAGTTTTATACATTTTGTCCAAAGGGTTGACATGGAACGAGACAAAGGCAGTTATTACACAGAGAGAGTTTACAGCTGAGCCTTGGAAGGAAACAGATTTCAGGACTCTTAGGTGCCACAAGGCCCTGTTTACAGGAACACAGTTGTCAACTTTATCTGTATTTTTACAGAACAAACAGTTTCTAAGATGTCATGAGACTCTGTACACAAAAATACAATTTTCTACCTTATCAGTAGCCCAGCAGAACTCAGCCTTGAAAGAAAGCAGATTCCTGAGAACAGGACAACACAGGACTCTCAGAATTCTGTTACTCACTTATCAGTAACAGAGGTCAACAGGTATGGGGAGGGGCACCTGGGAGGGCACTGTCAAACTGGGAGAAATTGCTTAAAAAAAAAACCTGACTTTCAGCCAGAGATTTAGCTCAGTGGTTCCAGCGCCTGCCTTGCAAGCACAAGGTCCTGAGTTCGATCTGGTAACCACATACAATAATGCTGGGTGTGGTGGTTCATGTCTGTAATCCCAGCACTCCGGAGGCAGAGACAGGAGGATTGCTGAGTTTGAGGCTTGCCTGGGCTTCATAGTGAGCTCAGGGCCAGCCTGAACTACAGAGCAAGACCCTGTCTCAAAACAAAACAAAAACAAAAAACAAAAAAAACCCTGACTTTCAGCAGGGGATTTAGCTTACTGGTTTGGTCATCTTCCTGGCAAGTGATCAGCCCGAGTTTGATCCCTGTACCACATACCACAGTGCCAGGTGGTGGCTCATGTCTTTATATAATCCCACTCTCAGGAGGCAGAGGCAGGAGGACTGCTGAGTTTGAGGCTTGCTTGGGCTGCATAGTGAGCTCAGGGCCAGCCTGAACTACAAAGCGAGACCCTGTCTCAAACAAACACTTGAGTTATCCTTACTGTTGATTGTGTAAGATCTTTATGAAGTATATTCTACACCTTTGCCAGATTGACACGTTCTTTGTAATACCACAGAGAGCAAGAGAGATAATTCCACACTGGGACACACAGGGAATATTAAAAGATGGAATTTTATTCACAGGCATGGACTCTATCTCCTAGTGAAATGAAGCACCAAATTTAAACTCCAGTAGTCTTATATAGAGGAATTTAGGGCAAGAATTTGGTAAAGGATCAAGAGTGGAACACCACAAGGCAGCTGTAGGATAGAACAGGTCTTAAAATTATCTCTAGATTGGGGCCGGAGGGTTAGCTCAGTGGTTCCGGCGCCTGCCTCACAAGTGCAAGGTCCTGAGTTGGATCCCGCTAACGACATACAATGCTGGGTGTGGTGACTCATGCCCACCAGCCATCAATACCACATAGCACAGTGCCGGGCATGGTGGCTCACGCCTGTCATCCCAGCACTTGGGAGGCAGAGGCAGGAGGATCGCTGAGTTCGAGGCTTGCCTGGGCTACATAGTGAGCAGAGGGCCAGCATGAACTATAAAGCGAGACCCTGTCTCAAAAAAAAAAAACAACAACAAGAAATTATCTCTACATTTTTATCTGTTTTGGGGAAGCACAAGCATGTTTTACAGAAGTGGAGCTTGGGTTAGGTGAAAAGTCACATTTTCAAGTTTCATTTGTTCAGAGAGAAGAGGGCAGACTTAGGTTAACCATAGATTAACTCTGGTTATTTGGGTCTAACAATCTGCTTCTCTTTCTTTTTCTTTTTTTTTGGCAGGGGGGACAGTGAGACAGATCTTTAGAGCTTGGGCCTGACTCACTATTAAACTCGTGGTGATCCTCCTGCCTCTGCCTCCTGAATGCTGGGATTATAAGCAGGCACCAACACATTTGACTTTAAAATACCTTTATTTCTCTAGGCGATTACAAGAGTTACAGGAACTGTGTGCTTCAGGAACCACGAGTGAGAAACAAACTATATTGTCAAAGGCCTAGTAACGATACAGAAGCTATCTTAGCCTCCTCTCTGCCCTGCATAAGAATGGAAAGTGGTCCGCTGTGTCTTCAAGCTGTTGCTGCAAAGCAGCATTCGACATGGCTTGTTCAACACTGCTCTTTGTAACGGACACAACTGTTACACTGGCCGAACCCCCATGCCTTGTCATAAAGACACATGCACCTATTCTTCTTAGCCCATTACGATTTATTTTCTACAGTATTTCATTAAAGAGTTCAATGACTTGCACTCAGACGTTATATAGCCCAGAGGTGACCAAGTGTAATACAAAGAACTGGTCCGAAATCTTTGCACTGAAGGCCATAGAATTTCTTGCTTCATGGAAATAAGAACAAGAAGGAACAAAAAGGACAAGAAGATACCTAAGCTCCAAAAATCTCAATAGAAAAAGACATCAAGGGTTAGTGAAATTGTGGATGTTAACATATCATGCAAAACAGATCTTGTCCAAATTACTAAATTAACACCCAGGACTTCTTCTGCATGGATCGTTTTTATTATAAACGGTAAAATACGTGTAAAGTCTCCACTACAAACCTTTCTCATAGAAAGAGTATCTAACACGAACTGTTTCAATATCACGAAGTGAAAAAAGTTTAAGAACCTCATAGTGGAAACAATCCAACACTGGCAAACTCTAGGGATCAAAGACATTCTTTGTTAGTTAAAATAAAACAAGGACAATTCATAATTATAGGAACAATGTCCTAAACTGGGTGTGGTAGCTCATGCTTGTCATCCTAGCACTTGGGAGGCAGAGGCAGGAGAACTGCCATGAATTTAAGGATAGTTCGGGCTACATCACAAGTTCAGGGCCAGCCTGATCTACAAAGCAAAGCTCTGTCTCAAAAAGACTGAAGGAAAAAAAAAATGTTCCCCCTGTGGGTATTATGAGATAAGCCAACTTTCCAGACCAAGAGGCACTCACAGCTAGGGATGAAACAAATTCCAAACCGAGCCAGGAAGTTGGGCCGGATCCTCACAACTGTGGTTTCCTGCCGCACCGTGGCCCAAGGACAGAGGAAACAGCGGGCACCGCTCCTGTCCACCTCACACTCGTGTGCGTGACCCAGCCACCCTCATCACCCTCGGTCAGGCGAGGGAAGGCAGACGGGCGCTGCCCAGCCGTCAGCCGCCTCCCTCTGCAAAGCTGCCACGCGGACGACCCAGACTTGGCATTTTTCCTGAGAGCCGCCGGCCCCACGTTTCCGGACACACGCCTCCAGGCCGCCTCCTGACTGCCTCGGTCAGGGTGGACTCTGCAGGGCCCAGCTGGTCTCCTGAGCCCCCCGACAAGGCAAGAGGGCCGTGTGGATCTCCGCCGGTGGACTTGCCGGGAGGATGAGGGGCCGCAGGGAGGGAGGCGAGGTCCCTGCTGAGCCACGGCGCCTGCCTCAGGGGAGCCGGCCCCACCAGCCCTGTTCTTGGGCACTGATTCCCCCTGCGGGGGGAGCTAAAAGTTTTGTTTATTTTCTGAAATGGCAGGCACCCTGCCCCACCCTCAATAAAATACATACCGTACATGGGGGAAGACAAAGACGGCTACGTCTCTACGAGAAAAACGGGCTTGAGGGCTGCGGCGCTATGAACGCTTGCAGGGCCAGTCCCAGCGCACACAGGGGTGAAAACGAGCACCATTGTTCTTGCTTTTTTATATCTTCAGAAATCAAACACAACGTTTAGCACAGAACACTGGACCAGTCCTCAGCACCTCTGTACAAATTGGAGGGGGGTGGCTTGGTCTGAGCTGGCCACCCGACGTCAGTCCGTGGCCCCTGAGCCTCACTGTCCCGCCTGCAAGAAGACACTCTGCCAGCAGCAGGGCACGTGACGGGGCCTTCACCCTCAACTCTACTGCA
>PVIC010040052.1:0-16817 GCA_004025085.1 Thryonomys swinderianus | reverse complement strand
GTCAAAATGCCTATACTCCCACAACTACTATATAGATTCAATGCAATTCCAATTGAAATTCCAATGGTATACTTCACAGAGCTAGAGAAAATAATACAAAAATTCATCTGGAACCACAAGAAACCTAGAATAGCAAAAGCAACTCTAAGCAGCCACGACATCGCAGGGGGTATTACAATCCCCAATTTAAAACTCTACTATAATGCGCTGTGATAAAAACTGCATGGTACTGGCAAAGTAACAGGCCAGAGGACCAGTGGAATAGATTAGAAGACCCAGAAACAACTCCAGATACACTAAGCCACCTTATCTTTGACAAAGGAGCCAAACATCCCCAGTGGAAGAAAGACAGCCTCTTTAACAAATGTTGCTGGAAAAACTGGGCTTTAGCCTGCCAAAAGCAAAGCTAGACCTATCTCTTTCACCATGCACAAAACTATACTCATAGTAGATAGAAGACTTAAACATTAAAACAGAAACAATAAGCCTGCTGGAAAACAGGCTAGGTAAAACTCTTGGTGACATTGGCTTAAGCAGAGACTTTATGAATAAAACCTCTATAGCACAAGAACTAGCAGAAAGAATCAACAAATGGGATCTCATTCTACTGAAAAGCTTCTGCACAGCAAAAGAAGTCGCTGGCACTGCTAGAAGACAACCAACAACATGGGAAAAAAATCTTTACTAGCTGTGTATCAGACCAAGGGTTAGTATCTACAATATATAAAGAACTCAAACAGATCATCCTTCCCAAGTTTAAAGACCCAATTCAAAAATGGGCATCTGAAATGAACAGACACTTCTCAGAGGCAGAAGTCAAAGCAGCCAAGAAACATATGAAGAAATGTTCAACATCACTGGTCATCCGAGAGATGCAAATGAAAACAACATTGAGATTTCATCTCACTCCACAAAGAATGGCCGCGATCACAAAATCAACCAATGATAAATGCTGGTGTGGCTGTGGGGAGAAAGGAACCCTTCTCCATTGTTGGTGGGACTGCAGACTTGTGCAACCATTGTGGAGATCCGTGGGGAGATTTCTCAGAAAACTAGGACTAGGGGTTCCATTTGACCCGGCTATCCCCCTGCTAGGAATATACCCAAAAGAATTTAAAAAACACATTGGAAAGACAGATATACACCCTTGTTCATAGCAGCTCAGTTCGTGATAGCTCAATCTTGGAAACAACCCAGATGTCCATCAACTGGAGAGTGGATAAAGAAGATGTGTTTTTTTTAAAATGGAGTATTACTCTGCCATAAAGAATGACAAGATCGATCCATTTAGGTGCAAATGGAGACACCTGGGGGATATACTAATAAGTGAAATCAATAGATCACAGATAGACAAATTCTGGATCTTCTCTTTGGCATGAACACCTGTAGATGCAAATGAGCTCTAGAAAGTAGGACAGCTTTTATGGAGCGGAAAATTTCTATAGGAAACTTGGTGTGGGAATGTGATGAGGGGAAGGAATAAACATGATACAGAAAGAAAACAAAAAAGCATGTATAAAGGGGGTGAGGAGGTGTGGGTGGGTAGGGATATGGGTAAAAATGAGAATTAACTTGTGTCATATACTGGTACAAGTTCCCCAATGTTATACATGATTTTGAGATGTATATAAATTGTACCAATAAAGAATTCAATTTAAAAAAAAGAACTACGACCTTGTCCTTTCCTTTCAAGGTTTTTTCTTTTCCCTATACTGTACCGTTACTCACCTAAGGAAGACTTCCTCCATAGTAGTGACAGAGGCACCAAAGTTATTAATGCCCAGGTCTTCCTGTCTCTCTTCCAGATCAGTAAAGAGAGCCTCAAACCTGCATGTTGGAGAAGAAGAGAAAAAGCTGACACCAAACTAGACTTTCTTCTTATATGTATAATTTTATTCTAAACTGATTTTTCCTCATCGAGATTATTCTTCAATGCTTATTATAATTTCATATCTCTAGTAAATCAGAAAAATGGCATAAATTGAAATAAATCAACTAGCAAATAGCCATACTTAACTGCTTCCTCTTCTTCTTTGTTCTTGAATATATAGAATTCTGGTCTTCTAAGAAAACTATTAAAAAACTCTCTATATGTTAGTAACTAACCCCAGCTAGTTAAAATGAATTTACTTTTCATATATATTCATAGTTTTTGTTCAGAAAACCAAGAAGACCATACTCAACAGGAAATAAAGACATTCAAAAGCAGAAAAAGAAGTGCAACAAACTTAAGACAACCATAAGATCAGCTATCTAGGAAGACCTATAAAAGTTGAATAACTATAGGAAAGGAAAACAGACTGTTGGAAACTAGAGGCCAAATGCAATGCAGAAACATTAAGACTTTTAATAATCAGTAGTTTTCCTCGGAATTTCTTATAGTAATTGTTTTCAAAAGATTATCTTTTCCAGGAACCTCAAAACTATCTCTATCACATCCCAGTGAGAATGGCAAGTGAATCAGTGTTGAAGGAACTCAAAACTCTTTCTTTTGCAAAACCAGCTAACATTTTCCTATGTTGCGGTTAAAGTGCATCTACTTTTGGACATTAGTTATAATTTTGTGCTTGAGGTTATTCAGCACAATAACCAGCCACATTTCCAGAAACAGCTTTTCATATGGTTTAAGTACATTTCCTCTTACACCTTTTCATTCTCAGTGAATTCATCTATACTTACATCTTTTTCTATTATAAGTCAATAAATTAATGATTGGCACAGTATTTAGAAGACAAACATATAAAGTAAAAACCCTAATACTATCTCCCACAATCTCTGCTGACATGCTAATGTTTTGGCATTCCAATTTCTGCTTCTATTACCCTTTTACAATACATAATAAAGAATAGACTATGTCAAGAACTCTTCCCAGAACTATGAGAAAGACCACAAAGAATTAGTATATGTGCTGCCGAAGCAAGCACAAAGACCACAAAGTATTAGAGAGCAATATAACCTCATTACATACTCACTAGAATGGATTATATACTATATGAATGCATAACTTAATCTCATACCTTAATAGAAGTGTGAAACCATGAAATTGCTTTGTAAAACACTTGGGCATTCTACTATTTTTTTACAATAACTTGGTCAGTTTATTAGAATTCTATGATATAATTTTTCTATTTTATATAATTTTTCTATTTTTCCTCTTCAAAACTGATTGGTGTCAAATGCAGAGAACCCACTTTGACTGATAATACATTGCTTTTCAGTTTTTTTTTTACTAGAGTCCTAGTCTCGCAATATTTCAATGTATATTTTCTACAATTCATTCTTTTCTTCTATCCTTATGAAAGCAGACTGACACCAAAATATACAACATCAAGAAAAATTCTATCTAAGAATGAGATTTGATTCTACCACATTCAGTGACTCCTTTTCTCATTCTAGCCTCACTTTCCTGCAAGGATCAAACTTGACATCAGTGGGGCCAATTAGGATGAGATTAACATATCTACAGTTTTCTAACACTGTACAATAAGCTTTGGAGACATATAGTTTGACTCTAGACTGTTATCTATTATTTATTTAATCTTTCTTTTTTGTACCAGGGATTGAACTCAGGACCTCATGTTTGCCAGGCAGGCACTGTGCCACTGAGCCAAGTCACTGGCTGTAATCTTTTCATCTGATTTAAATTATTTGATTTCAACTTTCTAACCTTAAGAGTTATCTTACTATTGTTTAAAAAAAGTATATTCTATATTTTCATTTGTTGTCCCAGCTTTTTCTTTTTCTTTTTGTTAGAGTCTTGCTAAGTTGTCCAGGTTGGGCTCAAATTTGCAATCTTCCTACTTTAATCTTCCAGAGTGCTAGGATTACAAGTGCATGCAACCTTGCCAGGCTACAAATATTTTTTAATTGATAGAAAATTGGACATATTTATCACATATGCAACATTCTGACATATATACACTCCAAAAAGACTGAACTTCACATATTTGTTTCTTCATATAGCTGTCATCTTTGTGGTGAAAACACCTTTCTCAGCATTTTTCAGGAATCCAGTATATTATTAACTATAGCCACAATGCTGTACAATAGAACTTATTCCTCCTCTATCTTCAGTTTTGCATCTTTGACCAATATCTTTCTAATCTACCAACTCCAAAGGCTCTGGACTGTAACCATTATTCTTCTCTGTACTTCTACAAGATCAACTTTTTGATTTCACATGAGTGAGATCCTATTTTTCTATGCTTAGCTTATTTCATTCAACATAATATCCTCAAGGATCATCCATGTTGTTAGAAATGACATGTTTTCCCTCTCTTTTATGGTTGAATAATATTCCACACAGCATATATGTCATATTTTCTTATTCCATGCACCTGTTAGTGGATACTCAGGTTCTGTTATTTGGTATTGTCAACAGTGCTACAATGAACTGAAGTGCGTAGACATCTCTTCGACAAACTGACCTCTTTTCCTTTAAAAGGAGATTAAGTAGTACTGAGGAATCAAATGCTAGTCCTGTTTTTATTTTATTTTATTTTTTGAGGGAACTCCATGTTTTCCACAATGGCTTTACAAATTTACATTCCTGGGGGCTGGTGATTTAGCTCAAGTGGTACCGCACCAACCTTGGATGCACAAGGACCTGAGTTCAATCCCCACTATCACAAAAATATAAAAAATAAAAATAAAAAAATTACATTCTTTTACCACAGTGTGAAAAGGTTCCCTTTCTTCGCATATTTGTCAATACATATTTTTGTCTCTTTGTTAATAGCCATTTAACAAGGGTGCAGTGATAGTCTCATTATTGTTTTTTTTTTTTTTTTCTTGAGACAGGGTCTCGCTTTGTAGTTCAGGCTGGCCTGAGCTCACTATGTAGCCTAGGCAAGCTTCAAATTAAGCAATCCTCCTGTCTCTGCCTCCCGAGTGCTGGGATTACAGGCGTGAGCCACCATGTCCGGCACCGTGGTATGTGGTATTGATTGCTGGTGGGCGTGAGTCTCCACGCCCAGCATTGTATGTGGTTTCCGGGATCAAACTCAGAACCTTGAGCTTTCGAGGCAGGCGCCGGAACCACTGAGCTAATCCTCCAGCCCTCATTATTGTTTTTAATTAGGATTTCCCTGATAATCAGTGATGCTGAGCATTTTTTTCATGTATCTGTTGGCAACTTAAATCTTTTTTTTTTAGAAAAGTCTATTCAAGTTTTTGCCCCACTGTTTTCATGCTATTAAGTTCCTGATATATTTTGGGTGTTAACTTCTTATCATATATATAGTTTGCAAATATTTTACCCAATTCTATATATTGTCTTCATTTGCTGTTGAGAGGCTTTTTAGTTTGATGAAATCTACTTGTGTATTTTGCTTTTGTCACTTGAGGTAATCTAAAGAAAAAAAAAGTTGTCTAGACAAATTTCTTTTATTGCTTTCATAGATTTCAGTTTTATATTTAAATCACTAATCCATTCTGAGTTGGTATTTTTAATATAGTGTGAGACAAAGTCTAATTTATTCTTCTACATTTGAGTATTTAATTCTTACATTATCTTATTGAAGAGTCTGTCCTTTCCCCACTTTGTCTTTGTGCCTTTGATGAAAATCAGACATCTCTAAATTGGTGGATTTGTTTATGGGCCCCTGTTCTGCTTCATTAATCTACGTATTGTTAGTCGTATCATGCTGTTTTGTTTACTATTCCTTTGTAAGTATATCATGGAGTCAGGAAGTGTGATGCTTCCACCTCTGTTCTCTTTACCCAAGATTCCTTTAGTTATCTGAGTTACTTTGTGGTATCATAAAATTTTTGGAAGTTTTTCATTTCTATGAAGAATTGTTATATGTTGACAGGGATTGCACTGAATCTGTAGGTTGGTCTGAGAAATTTGGACTTTTTTTTTTTTTTTTTTTTGCTTTTTGAGTCAGGGTCTCGCGTTGTAGTTCAGGCTGGCCCTGAGCTCACTATGGTGCCCAGGCAAGCCGCCGCGAACTCAGCAATCCTCCTGTCTCTGCCTCCCAAGTGCTGGGATTACAGGCGTGAGCCACCACGACCGGCATTGTGGTATGCGGTGTTGATTGTTGGTGGGTGTGTCTCCACACCCAGCATTATATGTGGTTACCGGGGATTGAACTCAGGACCTTGCACTTGCAAGGCAGGGGCCGGAACCACTGAGCTAACCCTCCGGCCCGAAATTTGGACATTTTAACATCAGAATTCTTGCAACTTATGAAGATGGAATACCTGTCAATTTACTTGTGACTTCCTGAAATTTTCATCAGTGTTTAATAGTTTCAGTGTATAGTCTTTAATATCCTTGGATATATTTGTTAGTTATTATAAGTGAGATTTTTTTCTTGATTTCTTTTTAATGTAATAGGCTACACTGTATAGAAATGCTACTGATTTTATAGCTTTAAACATTTTTAGGGCCAGAGATTTAGTGGTTCTGGTGCCTGCCTAGCAAACTCAAAGTCCCTGGTTCGATCCGAGTAACCACATATAAAAATACTGGGCATGGTGAGTCACGTCCACCAGCAATCGGTACCACATACCACAATGCTGGGTGTGGTGGCTCACACCTGTAATCCCAGCCCTCAGGAGGCAGAGGCAGGAGGATTGCTGAGTTCAAGGCTTGCCTGGGGTACATAGTGAACTCAGGGCCAGCCTGAACTACAAAGCAAAGACCCTGTCTCAAAAAAAATCTTTTTTAATTGACACAATAGCTGTACATAAATACAGCATCATGTTCTAAAACATTTATACTATGATCAAATTTGAGTGGCTAATATATTTGTCATCTCAAAATACGTTTATGATGAAAAAAATAAAAATCTTCTAACCATTTTTGGAATACATGATATATTATTACTTAGTTACCCCACAGTACCAAAAGACACTAAAAACTTATTCCTACTATCTGTAACTTTATACTCTGTCCAACCTTTTTTCAAACCTCCCCTTTTTCCCTGCCTCTTCTAGCCTCTGGTCGCCACCATTCTATTTCTATGTGATTAACTTTTTAGGTTCTATAAATCAGTGAGACTATGTTGTTGTCTTTGTGTCTGTTTTATTTCATTGAACATGTCTTCAAGGCTCATCCATGTTGCTGCAAATAACAGAATTCTTTTTATGGGAAAATAGTATTCCTTTGTATAAATATATAACTGTTAAACATTCCTCTATCCATCAACACTTATCTTGGCTAGCTGATGCTGTGATAAACATGGAAGCAACACTTATCTTGGCTAGCTGATGCTGTGATAAACATGGAAGTACAAGTAACTCTTTGACAAGTCAAATTCATTTCCTTTGGCCATAGGACCAGTAATGGGGTTGCTAACACAAACAGTAATTCTATTTGTAGTTAGAGTGCATAGGAATTTTTCTTTCTCAACAGGTGTCCAGAATCTTTTATTTCTCGTTATTTTTTATAATAACCATTCTAACAAATATTTCATTGGGTTTTGAGTTGCCTTTCTCAATTATCAGTGATAACATTTTTTTTTCACATACCTGTCAGTTATTATGTGTATTTTTTGGAAATGTGTGCTTAAATGGTATGTCCATTTAAACTGGATTATATATTTGCTACTGAGATATTTAAAAATTGTATTTCCACATGTGGAAAAATGAAAGTAAATACCTATTTTTCACAAATTACAAAAACTAACAAAATGGATTAAGAATTTGAGTTTTAGGGCCGGAGGGTTAGCTCAGTGGTTCCAGCGCCTGCCTCGCAAGCGCAAGGTCCTGAGTTCAATCCCCGGTAACCACATATAATGCTGGGCATGAAGACACACCCACCAACAATCAACACCGCATACCACAATGCCGGTCGTGGTGGCTTACGCCTGTAATCCCAGCACTTGGGAGGCAGAGACAGGAGGATTGCTGAGTTCGCGGCAGCTTGCCTGGGCACCATAGTGAGCTCAGGGCCAGCCTGAACTACAACGCGAGACCCTGTCTCAATAAGCAAAAAAAAAAAAAAAGAATTTGAGTTTAAGATCCAAAACTATGGAAATACTAATTAAATAAAACAAATTAAGTCAAACTAAGAAAATCCTGCAAAGGAAACAAAACAAAGAAAAGACAACCTACAGAATAAGAGAAAGTGTCTACCAAAATGCACCTGATATAAGGTTATTACCCACAGTATATAAGGAATGCAAACAACTCAATAAATACTGATCTTTGTATGATAGTTTTACATCTTGAAATTTTTCTGAATTCCTCTGTTAATCCAAACACTTCTTTAGGTGGTATCTTTAGGCTTTCTATATATAAGATCATTTCAATTTACAAGTAAGGATAATTTAACTTCTTCCTTTCAATTTGCAGCACCTTATTTCATTTTCTTGTCTAATTATTTTGGTTAGTGATTCCTGTGCTTTTGAATAGAAGTAGTAAGAGTGAACTTTATTTTTAAACACATAAGAGTGTTTAACATCCTAATGATATTTTTTTGTATCTGCCTGTATTATCTTTGGTTCCTGGATTTTAGATGTTTTTATATATTCATCGGATTGGTGATACTGTGGTCAGAATTTAATTTTTAAACCTACCAAATACTCTCAAACCTTTTTTTTTCTGAAAGGATCATATTGTGAAAACAAATTTTTTAAAATGTATGTTCCAATTGTGATTTGTGTTTCAAACTACTAACCTCCTTCCTTCTTTGCTGCATGAACTCTACCATATATGGAAAATCCCCAGAGACATCTGACATTTTCTTCCCCTGTAACCAACATTTTCTTGATTTCCAGGATTAGATTTAGAAAAATACTTTCTCATTCCCTCCATCTTCCTAGGGAGTGTAACTTATGTTTATAATTCTATATTTGAATTTTTCCCTTTGTTATGTAGTCTTATTTAAGTATTTTATCTCAAATATATTATGTATTTATTCCTTTTAGTTTGCAGGAATTCCACAAAATTATATATGACTTGTTGCATTCTCCTCCTCCTGTCACCACTGGTTTTTCTATACATTCCTACCTTCTAATTCAAGAACTTTAAATTTATATAAATATTCCTTGTTATATAGTACAACTCTGATACCTATCTTACATACCTATTCCTTTGAAGTTCTGTATATATGACTCTCTTCAGTGAGTAACTTGGCTGATACATTTCAACTGCCTATTTTCATTGGACTCTTATTATTCTTCATCTGAGAATCATTCGCTTACATCTCCCTATTTGTTCCTCATTATCTTAGTATTTCCTTTTACTCCACTTATTAGGAGTAATTTTTATTCTACCAACAACATACCACCCATTTTTATCAAGTAACTTCATAAAGGTACAGCCACTGAAGTGACATCTTTCTCTTTGGTGCAAGTGACAGCAACAATAGTTCTTTTGTCTACTTAAGTAAATGCTACTTGCTAAACCTGAAGAAACCAAGAAAAACAACAATTATTTGTGTTTACCTAAAAAAGTCAACCAGTCAATATTCTTGAAATCCATACCTGTCAGTGTAATCTTTGGGTAGAATAAATGATAACTCAGTTCCAACACTGCTTTCCAAAGTGGCTGTTGGTACATAATAATGAATCAATTCTGAGATTTTTTCAACATCACAGTGAGGTTCCTTCACCATGATTAAATGGTATCCTACACCTGTGAAAAATTCACTTAGTGAACAAATAAAACAATTTTGTACTTCCTGCACACTTGTGAGAACATACATGGCTTTTCATGGTTTGGGTAAGCTTAAAGAAGATAGAGCATGCCACAGATCAGGAGACTATAATTCTAAATGACCTTTATAACTTATTCAGTTTCCTTGGGGACTAATCATGATATGGATTATATAATGAGACAGAACAGATGGGATAAAAAGCCTCTGTTTTCTGACTTTTCTTCTTACTGACGTTGACATCTGAGGACAAGATTAATATTCACTACACCACTATTTACTTGGTGCATATTATAAGCCAGGAAGTAAAATAAAGCAGATAAACATGCTTTCATTTAAAGGTCTAAGACATCTATGCAAAGTATTCTGTATCTTCACCAGGTGCTTTAGAAGCTAGGGACCCGTCTGCTGAAGAAAAACACCTCTGGGAAATTCCTGGAAAATTTGGCACTGTGGAAAACCTTAGGTGGCATTCCGATAGCTCAGGCCAGGGTGGCAGAGCTAAGGAAACTACTTCAGGAGTACATCAGTCCTTCACATGACAGTAGGCCTGTGAGGGTTTTGGAAAGAGCAACAGGATAGATGGCAACTTTTTAAGGAAGAGAAAACAGATGGCAGGGACAGAGCCCAAAGAGGATTTGTCAGATACATGAAGCTAGCAATGGAATGCGGTTTAGAAAGATCTCCACTGTGTCATTCATGGATTGATCTCAGACTCTCAGTAAAATTTGGATCCCACAGAATGAAAACAAAGCTGTAACATATTCCAGAATTGACTCTGATTCTATATACTCTGTCTTCTCTAATAGTGGCCTGACAGATGAGGGCATCTACTTACTCACCTCATTAGAGGCACAATGACACTTGATCCAACTTAACTGGAAATCATGTAGGAGCAATGAAAACTGGATAATACAATAAACACAAAAGCAGGAAACAATTTTGAATTTAGAAAAAAAGCATTATTTCAAAGGCTTATATTTGAATCCTAGTGTACAGAGCAGGGAATCACTAAAGTTTTGGGTATATATATATATATATATATATATATATATATATAATGAAAAGCACATTAAAGCATCAATATCCTAAAAACTATCAGAAGAAGAGATACCATATAATTGTTTCAGGAACATTGAAGAACCACAGCACTTCAGGGTTCCCCTGACCATGATGGCTATGCGGTCACCCAGCACGTCAGCTTCATCCATGTAGTGGGTGGTCAAGAGGATGGTACGATTCTGTTTATACTTCTGAAGGAGATCCCAGGTGGCTCTTCTGGAGGCTGTGTCCATGCCAGATGTTGGCTCATCAACTATCACCACCTATAGGCCAGAAGAACACTTCTATACCATACAGATATTATGTACTGGCACCACTCATATGTTACAAGTCATAAGGTTTATTCTTGTTTTGCTTTTTCAGTCACTTGTCCAACTAAGCAAAGACAAGGTATTTACACAAAACTGAATGTGCTGATTTTATTCCAGTGAGGTTAATAATATGAATCTCATCTAACTATTTTGGGGAGGGTTTTTTTTTCCTTGAGACAGGGTCTCACTTTGTAGTTCAGGCTGGCCCTGAGCTCACTTTGTAGCCCAGGCAAATCTTGAACTCAGCAATCCTCCTGTCTCTGCCTCCCAAGTGCTGGGGTTACAGGCAGGAGCCACCATGCCCAGCATTGTAGTATGTGGTACTGATTGCTGGTGGGCATGAATCACCACGCCCAGCATTGTATGTGGTTACCAGGGATCAAACTCAGGACCTTGCGCTTGTGAGGCAGGTACCAGAACCACTGAGCTAAATCTCTGACCCTGGGGAGGTTTTTTGAGACAGGATCTCACTATGTAGTCCAGGCTTTTCTTGAACTCACTATGTAGCCCTGGCTGGCCTCAAACTCATAGCAGTCCTTCAGTGATAGCCTCCCCAGTGTTGGGATTATAGGTGTGTGCCATCATACCCAGCCCCATCTTAGTGTAAGGTTGAAAGTTGGTTTTAGAGTATCAGATACACATAAGCTTTCAGCTTTGTGTCAGATGACTTTGTTTAGGCAAATGATGGTACCCAGCAGAATCCACTTTTAGTTTTCTTTTTCTTTTTTTCTTACCTTAGAGCCTCCTATAAGTGCTATAATGATGGAGAGTTTGCGCTTCATTCCTCCACTCAGTGATTTAGAATATGCAGATTGCTTTTCTTGCAGTTTAAAAGCTGACAGCATGTGTGTAATTTCCTTAAGACACATATTGTGAGTCGCCCCTTTGATCTAGAAAGAGGAACCAGAGCTTTACATGGTACTTCCAAATTTATTCTTAGAAATATTTTATATCAGCTTTTACATCAATTCCCTTTGATTCTTTTTATGTCTCAAGAAAAACTCATCAAAATATATTTTTGAATTTTACAGGAATAATGATGCTATTAGTTGGTAATCTACCTGGAGTATGTAGAACTGGGGAAAAGGAAAACATCTCTGGCTCACCATACAATAAAAATAAAGGTGTTCTGATACTGTCAGGTGATCAAACAATAGGTTCTGCTGGGGACACACGCCCAAGGATTTCCTGATTTGGTCCATATTCTGTGAGATTTCATATCCATTAATATAGACCTTTCCACTGGTAGCAGGATAGAGACCTAGAATTGAGCAGGAAATAATATAAAAATGGGTACAGTTAGGGAACATGAGAACAAAGTGCTCACTTCAAATTTATCCTCTACATATGGATTATTCATTAGTATCTGCTACAGGAGAAAATTCCAGAAAATATCTAGTGCTATTTCTAAGGTAGCAATACTAGATATAATTAATTTTGGTTTTTGTTTGATTAATTGTATGTTCCAATTTTTAGAGTATAGATGAGTGCAAAACACAATAAAAATTTAAGAGTGTTTTATGAGGACATCCCAGCATTATCAATCATTCAAACATTTATAAATTATGTAATAATCTGTGCATGGCCTTAGACTGAAACATGTTTAAAACCTGAAAATTTTGTTAAGTGCTTAAATTTAATGGGGAAAATATCACTACAAACCTGAATAAGTCATGTTATTTTTTCTTTAAAGTCAGGGTTTGCCTTTTGTTGCCCAGGCTGATCTTGAACTGATAAGCTCAAGCAATCCTGTTGCTTCAGCCTCCCAAGTAGCTGGGACTACAAGTGCCAGCTAATGCACCCTACTCATTGGTCCTATTTGAAAACACATACCAAGAGCATAAATGTGTTCACTGGAATGAGAGTGACCATTTGTTCTAAATTACTCCTGTTTTTCTGGAGTCCTGTTTTCACATTTGTTGTAGAGTTTTCTTTTGGGGGGCTGGGCCCACTATGTAGTTCAGGCTGGCCTTGAACTATGTAACCAGGTCGGCCTTGAATTTATGGCAATCCTGCTCACCTTTTGAATGCTACAGAGTTCTTACTTTTATAAGTTATCCTAATTTTAGTTACTTTAAAACAAAACTGTTTGGCTGTTTACTACTTTGACTTTTAGCTTCTGTCATGAATTTTTCATTTCTCATTTTAGTAGTCTGAATTTTTTTCCTCTTGGCCAATTTATTAAAAGTTTGTCAGTTTTATTGATCATTTCTAAGGACTAAGTGTTGCTTTCATTAATTTTCTCTAGTGTTTTCAATGTTCCTTATGGTATCAATTTATACTCTAGTCCTTATTCTTTTCCTTCTCCTTGCTTTAGGTTTAGATTTTTTTTGTTGTTAAGTGTCTTAGGTGTTCATATATTTGGGAACTATTTTTTACACATAGGTATTTGTGACTATACATTTCCTTTAAGCACTCCTTTAGCTGTACTTCATTAGTTTTTATATACTGTCTTCATTTTCTTATTTTTTTTTTGAGGTGGGGACTCACTTTGTAGTTCAGTCTGGTTCTGAGCTTATAGCTTTGTAGCCCAGGCAAACCTCAAACTCAGAAATCCTCCTGCTTCTGCCTCCTGAATGCTGGGATTATAGGAATGAATCACCATGCCCAGCATTGTGATATATGGTACTGATTGCTGGTGGGCATGAGTCACCACGCCCACCTGATGGTTGTTGTATGTGGTTACTGGGGATAGAACCCAGGAATTTATATTTTTAACTGAAGTTCAGAAGATGAGAAATTTTGGTAATCTACCACTTTTAGTGAAATAGCACTTCTGCTTGTCAGCTGAGAGACAGGAAGCCCTGTCTTTTTTACCAGTCTCCCAGAGTGGAGCTATCAGCAAGTTGAGTTGGGGAAGGTTCAGAGGAGAATGTGGCTCAAATGTCACCAGTTAATAGATTTTGTTGAGTTTTACTGATTTTCTTGAATACATGTTTATATATTTGCTGTATGCCCTTAAGACAATTTTCAGAGACTTTAAAATGCTTCAGGTTCACTTTTTGTTTTTATTTTTTGATAGGTTTGCTTGTTTCACTGAGAACAGGGGTAGGCCTGCTGACCCAAAAGTGAAAATAACCCAAAAGTTATTTTTGTTTAAATATTTAATAGGTTTCAAATAAATATTTATATATAATAATTTTAAAATTGTTTCTCACATTTACAGATAATTTTATCATTTTTTGTATTCTTGATATCTTGAATTTCATCTGGAATAATTTCCTTTCTGCCTGAAATCTTTCATAGTTTGGCTTTCTCCATTTCTTTCAAAGGACAACCTACCATGTGGTACACCATTGAAGCTGCTCGTAGGTAGTTGAAAAAAATGTGTAATCTTCTACTGTTAGATTACAGTTTTCTGTTAATTAGATCTTTTTGTTAACAGTATGGTTAAGGTTCTTCAATATTCTTATTGCTTCTCTGGTTGTTTTCTACCTATTAGTTTTATGAATTACCAGAAAATAGTATTGATGCTTCTAGGAATAACTGTACATTTGTTTATTTCCTTTTTCAAATATATCAGTTTTTGCTATGAACATTTTTTAGGTTCTTCATTTTTTCTTTCTTCATGGTACTGGATATTAACCAAAGGCTTTGTGCATTCTAAGTAAGGACTCTATCAGTAAGCTACACCCCCCCCCAGTCCTTGATGTTCTGTAGTTTGTTGCATACATTTTAGAAATCACTGTCTGTGAGACTGACCTTTTTATCATCAATATAATAATGGGCCTCCTCCCAAAATATATTAATTTCAAAACTTTACAATTATTTGCAAACTTAAGGGCAAAGTGGATTATTAAACTATGCATCACTGCAATGTTATACTTTAACACGAGAGGATACATTTTTGTATCTACCATAACTGGGTGAGACACCTTCTGAATAGTACTGAACATTATTAACCTGAGAGAATGGATAGAGTAGTGGATTTTCCAGCTCCATTATGTCCTAGAAGAACAGTGATCTGGCCCTCATATAAATTCAAAGACACATCCTTTATAGCTACTTTGCTAATACTGTTTTCTTTGAAAACCTATGGGAAGAAACACAAATGCCATGTATCTATCATAATGGTTTAGGAAGAACAACATGCATATCAACTATTATAGCAGAAATAAGATCATATCATCAATATTATGAGGAATTAAAGTATAAAAGGATGAAACTATGAAAAGAAAATATGAAGGCACAACATGAGTTAGATTTTCACAGTAGATCTACAAACGTGCTGGGTAATGTCACCTATTTTTATTCTGTTTCAGTTACCATCTTTAAGCCAACAATGCCACATATCTTCTGCAATGAGTTTATATTAATTTGGAGAAATGCCAAACGTTCACTTGAAATTTCTTATGCATAAACTAGCAGTGTTTCTGTTCAGGAGGCAAAAGGTAGAAAAAGCACCATGTGTAATCTAGCAAAGGTGAGAAAATGGATAATTTATAAAATCTTGACTTTTCTCAAATTTGTCAGATAAGTAAGGTTTCTAGGCCGCCAAATTTAAGAAAACATAGATACTTTCAAGGAGATGGATACATGAATAGTATTTGGTTATCTGGAGCAGATATGGGTGCTATAAAACTTGTAAGATTCTGGTATAATTTTTAATAAACAAAGTGAAAATAGTTTAGGAAAAGTTGTAAATAACTGGGAGACTTAGGGTATAAGACCATGTCCTCCATAATTAAAGTATATATTAATTTTAATGCAACCCATTGATGACAGTAAATAAAGATGAACACTAGTGCTAAAGGCAAACACTATTTTATTTTTTTGCCTCAAATGGTGGTAGGTATTTTCTTTCTAAGGGTCTTCATTATGTCTTTTTTCCAAGTGTAAGCATGAGTCTTGTGTAATTGCCTAAACAGCACATACCATCAGAGTTTACAGAGAATCTGATGCTATTCTGGAGGAAGGAGAAAAATAGGATTTTTATTTTGTACTTTACCGATTTCATTTTGAGTTTCCCAAAGGAACTAAACACGATGGCTATGATCTTTTCTTAGCATGTGATATTTTTCCTTCTTAATATTTCTAGTAATGAATATTTATAATCAATGTAAACTAAACTTTAGTTCCACTAGGGAAAAAGAGCCTGTGAAACACTACCTTGTGCAAATGTTTGATCTGGATACCTGCCACCAAATCAGTAGGCTCATCTTCAAAATACCTGCTTTGAAGGGCTTTCTTATACTGGATTGCTTCAGATTTTGATGCATGTTGTTTCCCAGACCAGTAAGAGCGCTGAGAAATGAATAAAAATATTATCACTGCAATGGTAATGAGAAGGAAACATTAGAAAATACTTTGGGCTGATAGAGTTTATATTGTAGAGATGAATTACAAAAAAATTATTGGGATTGAATCTTGGAGCTAAGTGGTATAAATTTAATCCTCAGAGCAGAAAAGCAGATTATATAAAAACCACTAACTGTTCAAAAAGGATAAAGAGAAGACATTTCAAAATTAGGTCATAGTGAAAGTCATTTTATCACTGTCAGATTTTCTTCTCTGACTGATATATGAGTCAAAGATAATAAGAGACAATAGTGAGAAAATAGGAAAAGATGTTTATACTCCTCATTTTTCTGGGTTTCTGACTCTAAGTACAGGCAGCCAAGGAAGTAAAGCAGGTACTGAGTGCCCAGATATAACTAAACCTTTCATTGGTAGGAGAACCTATCATTTATCAGTTTCTGTATGTGATAATTTGATAATTTATGATTTCCTGCAAAAATGATAGAATATTCACAATTTAATTTTGGGTTTCAGGATATGACCTACAGAGACATATACGGATGCAATCTGATCAAAACATATGGTGAGTATTTAAAATTTTT
>PVIC010040051.1:0-16836 GCA_004025085.1 Thryonomys swinderianus | reverse complement strand
ATAGGCACAGGCACATCTACATTTGAGAGCTATAGATGTTTTTAAAAATCTCAAATGTAGCCGGGCATGGTGGCTTACGCCTGTAATCCCAGCACTCGGGAGGCAGAGACAGGAGGATTTGTGAGTTCTAGGCTTGCCTGGGCTACATAGTGAGCTCAGGGCCAGCCTGAACTACAAAGCGAGACCCTGTCTCAAAAAAGCAAAAATAATAATAATAATAAACTTTTAAAAAAGGCAGACCAGATAATAGATACCCAAGAATGATAAAGATAAAGAGCAAAAGCAGGTAACTTCTCCCTCCAGAACCTGTTTCTTTTGGTTCCTTTATCAACTTAGTCTCAAAATTGCAGTAGTAATCACAAAAACTTCAAGGTCAAGGACTTTTTAGACCCACAAAAGAATTGGAGAAATGGTAACTGTACTTTTTCTGGAGCTGGTACTATAGGCATTTATATTCCTTAGGAAGATCATATGATAAATTCCTGAAATTGACTATAAGGAAACTTTAAGGGGGTTTATGTCTTAGATAAAAGGGAACCAGAATGAGACTGGTTAAAAGAAGATCCATTGCTGTGTGGAAAGCGTTCTCACACATTTGTAGGGCAAATAGTTAGACAGACATGGGGTTATAGTATGTATTGCGTGTTTCACCCAACATTTATGTGTGTGTCTTTGTGTGCAAGTTCTTAATATCAGTGCCAGGATCAAATTCAGGGCTTCACAATACAGAAGTGCTGTACTATTAAGCCGCACCCCGTAATGAACTGTGTATATTTGATATTTACAACATGTTAGGATTCAGAACTTTTTCTTACAGTTTAACTGAATTAAAAACAAACAAAAACTTTGTTTCCCTGTGTTAGGAATAAGCTTCTTTCTGTTTTTGTGCAGGCTGGCCTCGAACCTTCCTGCCTCAGCTTTCTAGGAGGCTGAGAGGAAAGCGTATTGCCACATCTGGCTAGGAGCAGGCACCTCTTAACCTTTGTTAAGGCAGGAGGTTGGTGCACGCAGCTGCAGGGACTTTTCGTGTGAACAGTTCGTGCCATTTCTTTGGGGCAAACTGCTACCCATCTTTGGCTGTCAGCTTCCTCAACTAACAGCAAAGTATTAGACTGGGGCTTTTTAAAATCATACTCTGATTCTCAGAGAACTAATGGAGGCGCTACTTGCCATTTCATTCCCATGGCGACCGTCTGCTTCAGGTGGGAGGTTCCAGGGCTTTTACCGTGTTGTTTGCCGTGGAATACTGCACGGTGGGTTAGTTTTAGGATTCTGGGTCGTGGCATAGTTGCTGGCAGTGGGGCACAGGTTTTGGTGGCGTTACTGGACAGAAGGAAAATTACATTGTAACACTGTATTTCATTTTAACACGACAAAGATTGGGGTACATGGAAATAGAATTTTTCTCTCTACATCGTTCTGATTTCTAACTAAGGAGATAACAAGATCTGTTGCAGGGCAGCAGTTGAAGGACCACCTAGCGCCCAAACTCGCTGTGCACTGTCTGCTGCAACTGCGGGCTGATCTCACTGAGGAGCACGGGTGCTGCCGCTGAAGCGGAGGCGTTTCTGGTGTCGCGGAGGGAGTTGACTTTTCCCTGTGACTCAGCGGGCCAGATTGTGCCAGCTTGGTGACTGACGTCAGACAGAAAGTCAGCTTGTGCATAGATCGCGTTGAATATAAAATGACCGTCTCTCGAAAGGGGATCACACGTGCCGGTCCAGGGGTGCCCTCTGGTCACTGCTCCAGCGGAAGTGGTGGTTAGCTTAATTTCTCCTCCGTAGCTGCATCTAGCTCCAGGGACAGATCAGTGTTTGTATATGGCACCGCGGACTACTGTTTCCTTCTGTTTTTTCCAGAAGTGAAGGTTCACTGGCGTCGACCTTGAAGACACTGCTGTTCTTCACAGCATTAATGATAACAGTGCCTATTGGCTTATATTTCACAACCAAATCTTACGTATTTGAAGGTAATCCTTGATCCATCAAATAAGTTTTTCCCTTTTCAATGTCTGTGCTTTTGTTACCTGCAAGCTTCTGTCTTTCCAAAAGTAACCTTGTGCATGAATCATCACAGTCAACATTTCTTATAGCTTCTCATTGTGTTCACAGATTTTAATCGACCTTATGGCATGTTAATACTCAGTTTGTCCTGGATGATACTAATGACACTGATTCTCTCGATATTAACAGAGTCACCTAATTGTTGCTGTTCTTCTGTAAGCCAACACTAAGGTTACCTTTGTGAAACTGACAGTATTTTCAGTTTTTTTTTTTTTAATGGAGTAGTTTGTAATTCCTTTAGTATACATTGGAGCACTTAGGTTGCTTGACATGGGAGGAGATTGAAGGGGAAGAGATAGTGACATCTTATTTTTTTAATTGAATTCTTTATCGGTACAATTTATATACATCTCACAGTCACACATAACATTGGGGAATTTGTACCAATATATGACACAAGTTAATTCTCATTTTTACCCATAACCCCACCCACCCACACCTCCCCACTCCCTATATACATGCTCTTTTATTTTCTTTCAGAATCATATTAATTCCTTCCCCTCATTACATTCCCACACCACATTTCCTTTGGAAATTTCCCATTCTACAAAACTGTCCTACTTTCTAGAGCTCCTTTACCTCTACAGGTGCTCATATCAATGAGAAGATCCTGTATTTGTCTATCTGTGATCTATTTATTTGACTTATTAGTGTGTCCTCCAGGTGTCTCCATTTGCACATACATGAATCGATCTTGTCATTCTTTACGGCAGAGTAATACTCCATTTAAAAAACCCACATCTTCTTTATCCAGTCTCCAGTTGATGGGCATCTGGGTTGTTTCCAAGATTGGGCTATCACAGACTGAGCTGCTATGGACAAGGGTGTACATCTGTCTTGCCAATGTGATTTTTAAAGTTCCTTTGGGTATATTCCTAGCAGGGGGATAGCAGGGTCGAATGGGACCTCTAGTCCTAGTTTTCTTAGGAATCTCCACACAGATCTCCACAGTGGTCGCACAAGTCTGCAATCCCACCGTGACATCTTATTTTTGAAGTCCCTAGATAGAGTTATAATTATGGTTTCATTTAAAATGTTTTTGTACATAGAAGATACTGAAATCTTTTAATGTGTTAGGTTTACTACCATCAGGATTGTTATTTTTAATTGTTTAGCTAGATAAATAAATATGCTGCTGATAATTATTATGCTTTATGTACTTCGGTAAATTCTGGAATAAAACGAAAACTTACTTTTTCTCCCGATAGGTGTCCTTGGGATGTCAAACAGGGACAGCTACTTTTATGCTGCTATTGTTGCAGTGGTCGCTGTTCACGTGGTGCTGGCCCTTTTTGTGTATGTGGCGTGGAATGAAGGCTCACGACAGTGGCGTGAAGGAAAACAAGATTAACACGGCATCACCTTTTGATAGCATTAAATTGATTTTTAAAATACGGTAAATGCTTCTGCGGGCATTGATAATGAATACATTTTATTTTAATAAAATTGAAAGAACATGTTAAAGTCATGTTTTAAGGAGTCACATTTGACCAGTGTGAATTTTGACCCATCTGATGTAGTAATTTTTATAATCAGTTTTAACTTTGAGGCTTTGCTTTGTAAATGGAAATTTGGAAAAGTTACATTAGATACAAATGAATTTGTTAAATGAGTTACACATTGTTCTGGGAAAAATTTGATTAGCCAACAGGGAAAAGTTCCATGGCAGTTTTCGTCTTAGTCTCTTTCCAGTTGTGTTCCTCTGGTTATATTCAGATACACATAGTGAAGCAAACCTGAGCTGCTTTTTAAGCTGGAATACTTTCCCTGTCAGGAAAATACCAGGTCTTTGCATTTGGGATTCTGATTTCCTACAAAATGTTGCATAAACTGCGGGCACTGGAGTTAATCTTAATGTCACTGGTGAATGGTGCATACCATATGTGAACTCTTATTATATGGTTGAAAGGGGAAGTTAGATTAAATCACAAGACTGGCTTACTGCAGGATCAGGGGAGCAGAGAGGAGCTGATGGCCACTTCTGTGCTTTTCAGGCCAACTTTTCGTGAAGTCCTCGGCTCCCTCATTCAACATTGAGGTTGGTCTTCACCTGCAAGGTTTCTTGAAATTCCATTTAAAATTGTTTTTCATGCTGCTTTTTTAAAGTTACAGTGTATGTGATAGAAACTTACATTATGTTCATTTTGGCATATATTAAGTTTATAAACAATCATGAAATGGATCATCTTTATTATCCAAGAAATATTCTTGGAATTTCTGGTCTTTTTAATTGGAGCCAAGTTCCATTGTACATGTGTAGGTGTACAGTAAGATGTTCTGTGAGGTTCCTTTTGATGGGGAAAAACCCTCTCAAACCTTGTCATTTTACTTTAATATCTTTAGTCTGTGTTCTTTATAGCCACTAGGTATTTTTTGTATGCATTCTGAAAACTGTCTCCCCAATTTTTTTTACTATAAAACCATAATGTATGTTCTCTGTAAAAAACTGGAAAAATACATATTCAGGAATAAAAATTTTGCATTTCTCAATATATGCAAAAACTTTGTTGTCAGTTCAAATCCTGCCACCTTTACCTGATAGCTATTTGCCTTTTTATTTCAGAATAGTGATTATTGGTCATTTTCTTAAAAAACACATTCTATCTTGTTCTTTTAAAATTCAAATTTTCAATATTTTCCCATAAAGAAATAATAAATGTATGAGGAAGGAGATATGTGTGAGCTAATTCAAACATCATGCCATGTAGACATAGAAATAATGCATAGCACCTTCTGGGTATGTACGATTTTTATGTTTTCATGTGTCTGTTAAATAAATTCAAATTTCCTGTTACTAGTTCTATTACTAGTCTTAGTACAACAGCCCTTGCATAAGTGTTCACCATTATTTGTTTGTCTACTGTTACTATTTTTTATATTGCAGAATTGGACTAAAGAAATAGACCGTTAGGGCATAAAAGTCAAATACATGTTTATGTTTAATTGTTAGAAAAAGAGATCTGTGTGATTAATATAGGACTATTCTTAATTCTTAAAGTTAAAAACTATCTATAATTTAAATGACTTTTAGCAAGTATTCCAGGTGTAAAGTTTTGTGTTTTTTTGTAAAGGCTATAATTTTAGGGGCCGAGGATTTATCTTATTGTTGTCATGCCTGCTTGGCAAGTGCAAGGTCCTGAGTTCAATCCCTTGTACCAGGAAAAAAAAAAAAATACAATTTTAGTAAAATGACATTTGGAACTAGAGTACTCTGAGATGAACTTCTAGATGGTTCCTTTGTTAGATGACCTGTTATATTTAAATTATACAACCTAACTTCTTTTTGTATCATGCCAAGATTTTCCTTGTACTTTTAGTATCTTAATGCTATTTGTAAAATATAACGGCCAAGGTTAGATTATTGCTTTCAGACATCTCCTCAGTAGATAATGGCACAGGGATTTTTCTGCAAGTGTTTAAACCAGGGATACCTGCAGACATACATATTTTTTTTCTTAAAAAAAAAACTGCTAAGTCATGGCAAGTGAAAATCAGATGATAGGGCTGATGTTTAGGGTTATTACACAATAGACTTTTTCTCAAAGTAGTTTTTCCTGTGGTTTTAAGTGTTAAGTCACTAGTTTGCTGCTGTTAATTATGTTAAATAACATATGGTATTTGGGAAGTAGATCTACTTTTCAAGATATCTCACTGGTTTCTCCTTGCACAGTGTATATACTTCACGGTGTATAGAAAGGACAATTGCAGGTGAGCCTTACACATGTTTTGCAATACACATGTTCGAAAACTGTTTTGTGCCAGTGACCTCAGTTAGGAAATGTGACTTGAAGTGGCAGTCCAAGCTACTGATTTATCCCCTATTGACTGTTCCAGCACCTTCCTCACCTCCTGATTGCCCTCCACACTAGTCCTTTTTCCCTCCTGTAGTGAAAATTTGAAAATATATACAGTGCCTCTGCTGCCATTAGTTCTTCAAATGGTTTTGAGCTGTTAGCAAAGAATTTAAACCTGCTGTTAAGAAGACCCCATGTTTCATGAGAATCCAACAGAAATATGTCATCGTAATTCGAATGTTTTCATTATAATAATCACATTGGCTTTGCCAAAAGAAGCAACTGATTGACTTGCATCATGTTATGTTCCATATTGTGTTGATTTTATATGTAAAGTAAGAGATGAATAAAAACTTGAGGTGTACCCACCCAGAGAAAGACTAAAACTGAAACAAAGGATTTGAATCCAATTGTAAATGTATCTTGTGTGTCTTTCTTGTTTCCAGACAAGTTTGTTGTTTAATTTATTCCTCCATGGAGTTCTATACTGTGGTCAAGCCCATTTGTTAAATGGTTTAAGACATGTAATTTGTCACTTGTTTTAGGTCCGTGGCCGGTTTCATTGCTGTCAGGTGCTGTGTGCCATCTGCCAGTGTAGTACAAGTGCTAATTCAGATTCTACTCTCATGCTTAAGATGGTTTTTACAGAGCTGAGCTGCGGTGCATGTTAGTAACTTGATGAGACTTCCTTTCCCTCTGCAGGGGGAGTCTCCTTAAAACAATTTTCAGGGACTTAAGGAGCCTAACCATGAATACCTTCATCCTCTAGCTACTCCTTGAAGTCCATAATTCCTTGGCGTTGCTCCTGGCCACATTTTCCTTGCCTGTGTTATTGCTGTGTGTATGTTTAAAAAAAAATCTGTGTTCATTTTTAAATGTCTACTAAGTCACTTTGGCCACCTATACAGACGAGTCTTCCTTTGCCCACATCCAGTGAGCACTCACTGGACAGGGACGATAGCAATAGCTAACAACATCTGCACAGCACCTTACCGTTTGCCGAGAACGTGTGTTCATGTTTGAGTTTTGCCCGATGACCCTGTTCCTAGTTGCCTCTTGACGTCATGCTAAGAGTCCTGGAACGGCCAGTCGCTAGCATCGCCAGCTCTGCTGTAGCCTCCAGCGGTGCCCTGAGTGGGAGAGGATGTCCACGTGCTATGCTGCGCTTCCTGCCGCGTGTTGTTTGCTTATCACCACAGGAGCATGAGTGCTTTAGCCACTGGAATCCAAGTTACTTTTGTAAGTGATGCTTTTCTAACCTTTGTCTCGAAAGATTTTGTACTCGTTCTATTCTAGCCTGTAATTTGTATAAAATGACCATCTGTTGTCATTAAAAACATGTCCGTAATACCACTTTGATGTGTCCAGATTCAATTAATAGTATGTTGTATTAACCTCTGGTTTTAAAAACTGTCTTTGTTTGCCGGTAGAACATGGAGGCACGTCCTCAGCTTGGTTTGTAAATGTGTGATTTGCCTTTTCGCACCATGGAGATAGTACAGACCCGTCAGAGATAAGCTCTGGGGCGCTATGCAGAGACCAGCGGCCCTCAGCCTGCGTGGGGTGGGGGCGCCGCCGTGGTGCGGACCCGTCAGAATTAGTGCCAGAGTTGCAAAAAGAAAGCTCACCCTGTAGTTTATTCAGAATTCACTTGAGGGCGGATAGACTTCAAATACCACTAAAAGAATAAGGCTGAGAAATACTCGCGACTAATTGATGAGGAGAGAGACTTCCTGGATATGTCCGGCATGCCACCCTTAATGACCATCGCCCTCGGTCCCCTAACCACCTCTTGGTGGCCTTCCCACTCCTTAGTTTGCTTCCAAGGGCTCCAGCTAATTCTTCGGGATGTCACCCCCTTTCAGGTAGCGTGCGGGCCAGCTATGTCTCTAAGATACAGACTGAGCTGTCTGGGGAACGCAGCGTAGGTGACAGCATTGCAGGTTCAAGGGGGCTCAGGTTGCCTGGAATCACCTGCAGGACGCTGGAAACCACAGCCTTCCCGGTCCTCGCCTAGACCTGACTCGGAGTCTGCGGGCAGCCCTGTCCCTGCCCGCCCGATGCAGAGCTGCTGGAGCGTCAGCTGTACCTCTGCGTGTTTGTATTGCTGGACGTGGAGATACAGGAGCGCTCCATACAGTAAACACCTAACTTGGCGAGCGGAGGATTCTGTGTAGTGCCACCCTGCAGGCACAATTTAATGTTTTTAATTTTAATTTTCGTTAGGACATGCTTGAGGAGGTAGCTAACGATGACCTTCCGAGTGGGGACTTGGCGCCTGCGCATTACGCATCTAGTCCTTTCCGCCATCCGTCCCCTTCCCCTCCCCCTCATCGCTTGTGCAAAAGGTCTATCTCCCTGCTTCCCTTTACCTATCATTTTGTTCTTCAGTTTATTTATATTTTCGGTTTCTCCTGTGATAGTCGAGCGTGCGAAGGCACAGAGTACAGCCAGCAAACTTGCCGCCTCCCTGACAGTCTGCGTTGACTTCGCTTCACAGTTAATGAATGATGTTGACGGGACACCGCAGCGCGCGGCGGCACCGAGCATCCTAGAAACGACCCGAGGGTGCACGGCAAGGCCGCTGCTGGGCCCGGGGCGCTGCCCCCTTCTGCGAAGCCTCACTCCTACGGTCTCGAGAGCGGGCACAGCCACCAGCTCGTTAGTCCATCTGTGCTCCCCAAAGAAAAGCAGTGAAGAGAACCAGTGTGTGGTGAGGCGCTCCCCCCGCGGTGTCCTGGCCGCGCGCCTGGGCAGCCCTCGGAGAAGGCGTGTCAGCGCCCCTCGTGCTTGGGGTCGCCCTGCGGCAGCTGAAAGGCTCCTGGCACGCAGGAGGCAGGCGTGCGGCGCCTGTGCACGAGCCACCCGAGAGCTCCTGCGTCACACACAGCCCACCCGCTGCACCACGCGCTTGGGCCCTTTGCCGCCCTCGGGGCGCGTCTCTCTAGGCCGAGGGACCCAGGGCGCTGGGAACTCTTCCCTCCGCCGGCGCCCTGCAGGCCTTCCGGGCCGGCTCTGTCATCTTCCAGGTCTCCTTGCTCATGCCACCTCCTCGGAAGGGCTTTCCTGGCGGCCGAAGGTGCGTGTCTGCAATCACGGCAGACGTGGCGGCCCCGGGAAGGGGTCCGAGGGCTGCAGGCGGGCGGGGCTGTGTTCTGTCCAGACACGGACCCACAGCGAGGAATGCGGTCACCATACTGCAGTGTCCTGGCGAAAATTACAACACAAGAAACACTCCACTGAGGGATGGGATTTCATTCTTTATCATCTGCCTCCTTCTCCTGAAATGAAAGCATAGCAGGCAGGCTTTTTGTCTTGCTCAGCCCTGAATTCCCCATGCTTATCGGCATTCTGGAGAAATTTTTTTTTTCTCTTTAAAACAGGTTCTCACTTTATAGCTCAGGCTGGCCCTGAGCTCACTATGGAGCCCAGGCAAGCCTCGAACTCAGCCATCCTCCTGTCTCTGCCTCCCGAGTGCTGGGATGACAGGCGTGAGCCACCACGCCCGGCACTGTGGTGTGTGGTTCTGATGGCTGGTGGGCGTGAGTCACCATGCCTGGCACTGTGGTGTGTGGTACCAGGGATTGAACTCAGGACCTTGTGCTTGCCAGGCAGATACTAGCACCACTGAGCTAAATCCCTGCCCCAGGGAAGGTTGTTCTTGATGCATTGCAAGTAACAGAAAATGCTGCTTAAACTGGTTTAAATAACAGAAAAGGCTAGAAATGAGGCTGATCAAGATACACAGTGCGGTCAGGGCTCCTACTTCCCTGCACTATTTTCCGTGCTTTCTCACTATCCTGGAGACACCTCTGGGCTTCGCTTGCTCATGAGGACAAGATGGTTGCAGCCGCTCCAGGGCACCAGTCAGAACCCCGCAGACATTTTTCCAACTACTGAACAATTCCCTGGGTTCTGCTCTGGACTAATGAGCCACATGCCCCCTGTGAAATAAGCCTGTGGGCAGAATAGTGCCAGGCACTGGAGGGTTCATGCCCGCACAAGTGCACTCGGGGGTTGTACTGGGTCGCTTAGGCCAGTCAGCACCCCCAGTGGCTTCGATGCTGGGGAGGCCGCCAGCTACATCTGCCTTGGAGCCCAGCAGGCATGTTAGATGGAAGAGCGGGTGCACAGTGAGGCTGTCTGACCGTACGGGCATGAAGCTGATGCCAGTACAGACATGCGCACGGGCATAAGCAAGTATGGAGGATTGGAGGCATGGGGACGGGGTGGGGCTTGGGGACAGGGCCACCTTCCAGAAAGCCTTCCAAATGCATGAGGACAAAGATCCCAGCACAGTTCCCCTGTACCAAATTTTCTCCACTCTGCCTCAGGAAGAGCAGCGTTTGAGGATCACTGTGGCTCTCTGTTCCCAGGACCTGGTGCTCTGACACCCTAGAATGCACACCTTTCTCATGCGGCTTGTCCCGCTCGACCCGTCTCCCCACAGCTGTGGACTGACCACAGTCCACAGGGTTGTTCTTTGCACAGCCGCAGGGGCCACCGGAGCTCTTCCTCACGCACAGTTGCTGTCATTCTGCAAGGATCTGTAATATTTCCACGGTTGGCTCTGCCTGTTCGAATGCGCAGAAACAGAAAGGAGAACAGAAAGCGCGTCCACTTTCCTTGGCTATGTGTCAGCACAGAGACGTAGAGTTTAAAGGAAAATGTACATTGCTTGGCCAGATTTTCTTGCTTTAAAAATATTCACAATAGGGGCTGGAGGGTTAGCTCAGTGGTTCCGGTGCCTGCCTCGCAAGCATAAGGTCCTGAGTTCGATCCCCGGTAACCACATACAATGCTGGGCATGGAGACTCACGCCCACCAGCAATCAGTACCACATGCCACAGTGCCGGGCGTGGTGGCTCACGCCTGTCATCCCAGCACTCGGGAGGCAGAGGTAGGAGGATTGCTGAGTTTGAGGCTTGCCTGAGCTACATAATGAGCTCAGGGCCAGCCTGAACAACAAAGCGAGACCCTGTCTCAAAAAAAAAAAAAAAAAAAAAAGATTTCATTTCTTTCCTAAAACCTGAATGTAGAACAGGAGCTATGCTTTTAATTTTTTTGTGCAGTCATCCCTCACTATCCAGGACCTCCTGCAGATAACAAAATCCACAGATGCTCAGGCGGTGTACTCTACACAGAACCTCCAGCTTTCCTTCTGTGTACTTCAAGGTGCCTCTAGATTACTCAGCACATCTGATAAAGTATAAATGCTATGTGAATAGTTGTTACACTACATCGTTTAGGGAGTAATGACAAGGAAAAGAATCCACACATGTCAGAGAATATATTTCTACGGTGGTGAATCCCCTTTGATTTCCTACACCTTCTGCCACAAACTGATATCAATCTGAAGCTAATATAGACTGAATTTCAGCTGGAAGTCAGAGCGCTGTTGACACCCAAAGGACTTCACTGTCTTGGGGTAATGGGAAGGAGAGCTCTAAGCCAGGGAATGGCCGCACCCTCTAGAGGCTAAAATCCCACTATTGCAGTTCTCTGGATAGATCACCGGCTGCTTAAAACGTGGCCGCCAATGATGATGTAATGGTGTGCTCAAGGGACCTCAGGAGGGGCTTTCAGGTGATGGTCCTCAGCAGACCTGTCCTTTCCTTAATGTCTGCCTAGGTGAACGCCAAAAGTTCATGTCTTGCCAAGCAGGTAGACATGGCGCCCTTTTTCTCTTACTCTACTTTCATTATGAATACACAATGCAGTTTTGGGTACTTATTGGAATCTTCTTCCTGTAGCAAATATCAACTTCTTTCATATTTTGCAGAAGGGTGAGTATATTTCCTGAGAGTCTGTCAGACGCTCTTGTGAGGTAACCTAACAGGTCACATTGTACTTCCTCTTCCAAAAGGTTGTAAAAGAAATTGTAAAAGGTTCTAAAAGAAAACTACAGCAACACGCACACACTACACTATTTATTAGAGGACTTTTAAGTGTGCAGCAAAATTGAGTTGAAAGTACAAGCAGTTTTCACATATTCTCTTCCACCCTAGCCTCACTCATCAGGAACCTGCCTCTGTGTGTCTCTATCTACCCAAGTCCGGGGCTGACGCTGGTTCGCTCTTTGTTGTGTATTCTATGGTTTGGAAAGCTGCACAGTGACCTGTAGCTGCCTTTGCTATCACACAGAAGAGTGCAATAACACTTAAAAATCTGTGTCCTGCCTATTCATTCCTCATTCCAAGTCCCCAAAAATGACCAGAAAAGGCAAAAATAATTTTTTGCAGTCATTTCCTTTTCCAGAATGTTACCTAGTTAGAATCACACAGTTTGTAATCTTTCAGGCTGTTTTTATTCACTGGTAATATGCAGTTAGACTTCCATGTCTTTTTGTGGTTCAGTAACCATTTCGTTCTGTTGCTAGACAGCGTCCCACTTTGGATGTAGTGCAGCTCGGCCACTCACTTAGGGAAGACATCTTGCTTGCTTCTGTGATTTGCTCTTTATGAATAAAGCTGATATCAAAATTTGTGTCCAGTCTATGTGGATGTGTTTTCAACTCACTTGCACCAAGGAGCAAGATTGCTGGATTTATGGTAAAATTATGTTTAGTTTGGTGAGAAACTATTGAACTGTCTTCCAAAGGGGCTATGTCAGACCCAATGGGGCGACAGACCCCATTGCTTCACATCATTGCCAATATTTGTTCTAATTAGTGTGTAGTGTTATCTCACTGTTGTTTGAATTTAAAATTTCCAAATCACATAGGTGGTGGAGCATTTTGTTTCTGCATTTTATGTCAGTCACTACTGTAGCCACCGTGGGCCTACATCTGTCCGAGCCCTTTGAGTTATAGAAAGTTTAATATATATTGAAAATTTTCCATATTCTTGTCCAGGTGGAGATGAAGAGCTTTAAATGAGGCTGAATCCTAGCAACTGGCCTCTTGAAATACCTCATCGAATGCGTCTTTGGAGAGTATCAGGGGAAAGTATAAACTGCAGAAATGGTAACCACGATTTGGCATTAATTTCATTTGGTGACTCACCCACTCTGTCATCCAAAGATGGCATTGATCTAAATTGTGACCTTTTCTTCTATCTCATATCATTAAAATAATGCCAGGAAAAGGGCAGTGACTCATCATGCAAACAGATTCTTCTTGAGAAAATTAGCAGAACATTGTCATGGAAAGCTTGGCAAAGGGTCTTTTATTAATCTCACCTGGTGAGTAAGCAGCATCCTTTGCCCAGCTCATTAAGTGCCTCTTGTATAATGTGTCCTGTGGATCCAATCTCGCCTGGCCATGTTATTTTGTTGATTCTCTCTCATTTGGCAGTACTTCCGGCCTTGAATGCTCAAAGTAATTTTCCACTGAATCAGTTGCTGAGCATCAATGCCTGTGTAATTTGAAGGGGCTTAGAGGCCTTGTTTTGCATTCTGGAACTGTTTTCATACATAACTTATGGACACAAATCCCACTACGGATATATGTTAATTGTAGAAGTGGGTATTAGAATGACAGGAGTCTTGAAATTATTGTTTTCTAATTTCCAATTATCAAATGAGCACATCATAAAGGAAAAAAATCTACAAGTTTGGGTCTTAAAAATATGGCCTAGTTATTATACTTTCTTTATTATTTCAAAGCATGCTGTCTCTATTAAATTTTATATCATGGCTGGGCATGATGGCTCGCGCCTGTCATCCCAGCACTCAGGAGGCAGAGACAGGAGGATTGCTGAGTTCGAGGCTTGCCTGGGCTACATAGTGAGCTCAGGGCCAGCCTGAACTACAAAGCGAGACCCTGTCTCAAAAAAAAAAATTCTTCTTTCTCCCCTTCCCCTGTCCCTCATACCCCCACCCCACCCCCATTTCCTCTTTCCTTTCCTTCCTCCATACTGGGAATTGAAACCAAGGCTTTCACACTGATCTACATTCCCAGCCTTTTTTTATTTTTTACTTTGAGACAAGGTCTCACTAAGTTGTCCAGGTTGGGCTGGAAACTGTGCCCCCAGCCTCAGCTTCCCAGAGTTCTGAAATGATAGGTATACACCGCCACCCCGGTTCGCATGCTATTCTTCAAGAAGCAACGGTCGGCCATTTGCCTTACAACCCGTCCCTGTTGCAACCCAGCGCTTGTTTGCAGGGCAAAAGCAGCACAGCACCTAAGTGGGTGGCTATGGCTGTGTGCCAACAAAGTCATTCATGGACACTGAGGTTAGATTTTCCTGTAGTTTTCATACATCACTTTCTTCTTCTTTTGATTTTTTTAACTGTTTAAAAACATTTAAAGAAATAGTCTCAGCTCATAAGCCACCAAGCCTGGCATTTGTGGTGCGGGATACTGATTGCCAGTGGGCATGAGTCACTGTGCCCGCTACGGTTGCATGTGGTTACTGGGGATTGAACTAGGGACCTTGTGCTTGTGAGGCAGGTGCCAGAACCACTGAGCTAAATCTCCAGCTGAAGAGGAAGAATTTACTGAGTGTTGCCAGTGAATGGAAGAGTCCGGAAGTTAGTGGCTTCAGGGGTCTAGCTACCGCAGTCGCAAGCATCCTGTCTTACATGGCAAGGTACAAAGGCTGAGGGCAAAGCTTGAGCTTGCTTCCCCTGTCTTTCATTTTTTAGCAGGACGATATTCTGGCCCAGAACACTACAAAATTCCTCCTTAAATTCTTTTAGTCAGAAAGTGGTCTTATGGGGCCCTGAGGGAAGAGGTGGGTGTGATTGCCCGAGTCCAGGGAAGCTTGCAGCTGGGAGAGGAGAAGGGATAGAAGACCCAATGGATAGGTCACAGGACCTGCCCTAAGAATAAACTCAAAAACTAAAAGAGCAGATGGAGAGTGCAAGAGGGACTGTGGAGAGACGACTTAGGAGGCCAGTGGCCAGGGCTGCCATCTGGAGGAGAAGTGCTAAAACGATGTGTCTTAGACAAAGGGTGTTGAGCGGAGAGGGTGTTGTTGGAAGGTGGGCTGGTGGTTACAGTTTGAAGGACTATCCAGTAGACTGAGGTTAGAGGAGAGTCGAACCAAGCAGGACCACCAGATTTCTGGTGCCATTCGACAAGATAGGGCAGGTGCAGTTTGGGTAGAGAAATGTGTAGGTCTTAATGTCTTCACCTTTCAGCATGTTTCTAAGTCATAAAGACACGAGAAAATAAAGCACAGAGAGTGTTTTGTATAAAAGAAACTCAGACTGTTCTTTTGCTGCTGTGGAACAATAGCATGAAGTAAAACAATGTTACATAGGGGCCCGGGGCTTTCAGTTTGCAAAGTATTTGCCCATTCATGATTGTATTTGTTCCTCACCTTTGAGAGCTCACTGCAGAAGGACTCACCTGCATTTTACGGATGAGAACATGTGGCTCCAGAGAGTGGGGGTCAAAGGCCAGACTGGCACCCGTGTGCTCTCCTCTGAGGTCACAACAGACTGTCTCCACACAAGAGAATTGCCTTTTAAGAGTGTGAAGCATATTTTTTGTTTAGCTCTGATGTATACAGTTAAGATCCCGCTTCAGTTTTTTCCTTTCTAATATCATATGCAAACTTCATGTTATTTTCCGTCTGAAAATACCTCATTTTTTACTGTTTGCATACTCCTAAACCAGACAGTAATTTGCATTGTTCGCTTATTTTTAGAAAATCACACGCAACTGTTTGGATTCATCTTTAAAAGCTTGTTTCCACGGCACATAACAAAATTAATTAAATTGCTTTTTGAAGCAAGGCTGCTTTGTTCCCTAGTGCAACGGTGACTCATGCGGTCTAACGAAATCCCATTTGTATTCTTCCTCAGCAGGTAATTTAAATGTGACTTATACAGAAAAGAAAAGAAAGAACCCAAATGAAGAAAACTTCCTGTTACTTACCTCTTTGACTAGTTAGCCTGAATGTGCACCGATGATTTGTGTCTCAAGTTCTGGGAACGGTGCAGGGAAAGCTGCGTGGTGCTGGTGATGGGAGGACATTTCATTCAATAGGGAAAGAATGGGAAGGCATCCAGCCAGCCCAAACACTGGGAGACAAGGGGAAGGTAAAATTCATAGCCAGCTCTAGTGGGATGATGGAGCATCCAGAGTAGAAATAATATGCTGAATTAGATATCTTCTTGATGTTCACTTTTTATTTTATAAGTGGAAAATGTCAGCAGTTGAGAACAGAGTACCACACATATAAAGCCACGCAATGGCTGCTTGCCACGTGTACGCCTATGGAAACTGGGGAAGGAGAATGAAGTGCGGACTCCTTGCAACAGAGTAGGACAGAAAGCAGAGCAATCGAGGAGACGAGGAAGCCTTCTACGGACTGGGGAAGCTTGGCTTTTCACTAGGGAAACGTTAAGCCTGTATTCACATACATGTGAGCATTGTGGCTTTGCTACAAACCCAAACTCTTTGAGTTAGGTGCCAGGTGGCCATGTCACTGGGTGCTTCTGTTAGCCATGGGGAGTGTTCAAGGGGTCTTCCTGTACTGCCTTTCCAGAGCGCCATCCACGCTGTTCCTGTCCTCACTACCTACCACTGAGGGCCCCCGGCTGTGCTCTCCTTTCAGAGCCTATACAAGGGAGAGGGCGCACTGCCGTCCTTTCAGCTGTGATGTCTTTTGCTCTTTCTGCTCAGAAGAGGGATAGGAATTACATCATAAAAAGGGAAAGAGAGCTGAAAGACAGGGTGGATAGCTGATGTGCGTGGGTGTCACAGGTTTCTCCAGCACTGGATACAGCTCCACCTTACCTAGACGCACACATGGCCTTCCATCTTGACTATCACGTGACACCATTACACACTGCAGGGTGGGATCACGGTGCCCTTTTTCAGGATATTATTTCTGTTGCAGTTCAATGAGCTTTCTTTCTTTCTTTCTTTCTTTCTTTCTTTCTTTCTTTCTTTCTTTCTTTCTTTCTTTCTTTTTCTTTCTTCCTTCCTTCCTTCCTTCCTCTCTTCCTTCCTTCCTTCCTTCCTTCCTTCCTTCCTTCCTTCCTTCCTTCCTTCCTTCCTTCCTTCCTTTCTTTCTTTCTTTTCT
>PVIC010040050.1:0-16819 GCA_004025085.1 Thryonomys swinderianus | reverse complement strand
AAGGGAAGGGAAGGGAAGGGAAGGGAAGGGAAGGGAAGGGAAGGGAAGGAAAGGAAAGGAAAGGAAAGGAAAGGAAAGGAAAGGAAAGGAAAGGAAAGGAAAGGAAAGGAAAGGAAAGGAAGAGAAGGGAAAGGAAGAGAAAGAAGAAAAGAAAGAAAAAAGAAAGAAACGAGAACAGAACAAACAACAGACTAGAAACAATGTTCACACTCATAAAAATATGAAAACAAACAGTCAAAGAAGAGAGAAAAAAGTAAAGAAAAGAAGAAAAAAAGATTAACGTCCACTTCAGGGCATATCTCTGCTGTCACTGTAGACAGAGGGGCTAGACAGAACCAGGAACTGGGGTTGATGACCCCAGCCAGCTAGCAGTAGAACTACAGCAGAATGATGGAAGACCCCAGCAAACCTGGCCTTTTAGTTCCCCTGAACTCCAGGCTGCTTCTGGTTTCAGGCTGAAAATGGACCCTCATCATTCAGTTCATAGCATTCTGGGTGCCTCTTGCTAGCTTGAACTCAGCTGTGCCTCACCTTGACCCCAGGAGCTGCTAGACTCAACCAACAGCTCTGAGTCCTGGGCTCAGTTAGCCTCTTTCCAAAATGGTGACAGACCAGTTGTCCTGTCCTGGAGGAGGTTTGAACCAGGAGGACTTACTGGCCACTGAGGTCTACAGTGTCCACTGCTCCATTTCACTCATATGTTTCTCAGTGGAGGCCTGTGGGTTTCAAGTAGTTTTGTGCATCTTCAGGTTGGAGCCAAGGCTCAGGGAAAAGGCACCACCTGCCACCTCTCTTCTGCCTTGAGGTCCCTCCCCCATGGGCTCAGATTCTCACTTCAGATCCTTGTTGGGTCCCCGAAACCCACTTCCCTCATGTTTCTGTGCTGCAGCGTCCAGACTCCAAATGTCAGAGAGATTGTTTCTCTTCTGCTCACCACTCACTCCACCTTCCTTCCAAAAGCCCTGAACTGAGAGTCTTTTATGTGTCTGGGGAGATAGAATTGGATAATCTATAGTCTTAGTTTTCATCTCAGTCTTAGAGGGTGGAGGAAGGTGGTCCACCCTTAGTGAGCTATTTCCATAGAAAATGCCAGAGGAGCTGTCCCTTCAACAAGAAAGAGGACTGTTTGCAGGTAGAAGAGACCCAGCCTACTTCTTTGCAGCTGGAAGGGAATTGCCAAGGTTTGCTGTATTCAGAGAAGAAAAAAAAAAAGTAAATAAACCCAGATGTTGCATTTATTTTTCTTTGCCTTTTTTTTTTTCTTTTGAGACAGGATCTTACTTTGTAGTTCAGGCAGGCCCTGAGCTCACTATGTAGCCCAGGCTAGCCTCGAACTCAGCAATCCTCCTTTCTCTGCCTCCTGAGTGTTGAGATTACCGGCATGAGCCACCACGCCCGGCACTGTAGTATGTGGTACTGATTGCTGGTGAGCTGGGAGTGAGTCACCATGCCCAGCATTGTACGTGGTTACCAGGGATTGAACTCTGAACCTTGTGCTTGCGAGGCAGGTGCCAGAACCACTGAGCTAAATCTCCAGCCAGACGCTGCAATTTTTCTTAAAAGTACCATTTTAAAACCTCAATTTCCTGGTTCTCCTTCCTGCCTACTTTTATGTCTCCTGTCCTACCTCAAAGCCACGGGAAGAGAGGAGGCAGGAAGCCCAAGAACCAGGAACAGTGATGTAAAACCAGTGGGTTCCAGAGTTAGAGCCCCGGGGAGGAAGCTGGAAGAAGAGCCACTGGGCAGGGCCCGGGATAAAGAAGTTTTAAACTGCTCAGACCTGCAGCCTAAGTGCAACTCCCCTGCCAGTGAGGTCCAGAGGAGTATGAAAGCAGAAGCACTCCTTTTTCATGCCTTTATCTTGGCCCAGGCCACACAGCAGGATTACGTTGGCTATGAAATGTTTGGGTGGCATGAAAAAAGGCCGCCTAAAGATGTTTGCGGTCACTCGGGGGCGCTGTATAGGACACAATAGCGGGGTGCGTGGTTGCTCAGAGTAATGAGGCACTTTAGCCTGGGGGGGGTCTCCTATGTGTTTTGGGTGTTAGAAACCTGTGGAATTTGACAACCCATAGTCTGTCTTCTCTAGTGGGTGGCAGAGCATGGCCCACCCATAGTGAGGGTCCATCCATATGGGAAATCTTAGACTGTGGTCTCGTCACATGTCAAAGAGGACCATTTGCAAGTAAAAAGAAAATGAGCAAATCCATTTGTAGGTGGAAAAGCATTACCCAAGTTTGTTAGTTTTGGGAGAAGAGAAAGAGAAAGAAACAAAACGAATATAAACTGGAATTCTGTCCTGAAGCTGCAGTTCTTAAAAGTACAATTAAAAAAAAAAATCTCAATTTCCTCATCTCCTTTCTACACCATCTTTATTTCTTGTATCCTCCCTCAACGTAATTAGAAGCTTGTGTTTTTCACCTGTGCATTGTTTTTACCTGTAGAATGGGCCTTTACCTTCCCATGTATGATGGCCCAGCCCCCTTCTGCAAAATGGACCTTTCACCTGTAGAATAGGCCATCACCTGTCACCTGTAAATTAAACCCAAGATTTCAGTAGAGTTCCAATTCCACAGATTTCTACCCCTCAAAACACATCTTTCTCTCCGGGTTCATACTCTATTTTCTGAGTGTGTACTTATTAAATTCTGCTTAGTAAGCCTCTTTATGCTTCTTATTGATGGTTTTTGAAAATTCTTTTCCTATGATAAAGGTCAGTCAGGTCACAGTTTGTTCTGAGGGTGGGCTAAATCCAGGTTCCCAGCTGTGCTCTGGGCTCTCAGTGGCAGCCGTCTGGTGACGTTCCCAACCTGCGCATCCCCGTGAGCAAGCCTGACAGGCCCTCCCGACCTCCACCCACGTCCTTCAAGCCTTTCTCCTGCTCCTCCCTCCCCACCTGAGCACTAGGCTCCTGCCAGGCACCACTGCAGTGGCCATGGGGCACTGCCACCCCAACGTCTCACACAGGCCCCACCACACTGTTTCCAGGAGGAAATATTCCCAACATGGAGGACTGGCTATGCAATTGTACATGATTAATTTTTTTTTCCTCAGATTTTTTCTATATTTTCCAAATTTGCTGTAATAAATAATGTCACTAATGCCCTTTTGAAAATCGTGTCTGAGTCTATGCTAATGAGGTAATTAGGTGAACCCTAATTCCTTCCACTAGAAAGTGACTATAGGAGTTTTCAGCTCCCACCTATAGACCTTTATGACTTAGGGGAAAGAGTAGAAGAATTAATCTCTTTAAAATTTTGAACAAGGAGATTTGATGGATTTGCTAATTGTTGAATACAGCTGGAGGCCCTGGGAGGACGGAGTGCCCTGGAGAGAGATGGAGACAGGAGAGGAGGGTGTGGCGAAACTGGCTGGGGTGGAGACATGAGCTGTTTGTTACAAAACCCAGAGGACCTCCACAGAGCAGTTCCTACGGGCCCTGCCGAGGGACTCCCATCAGAACTCCAGCAGGTGTGGGTGGTACAGCCTGGGCCTGACGGCATCCCGAGGACTGGATGACACCAAAGGGACAGTCCTGCTGCTGTGTCCCCTCTTGCACACTGGCGGCTCTTCCGCCGCTGGGTGCATCTATTTTCCTTTTTCTTGGCCCAGACTTGTTGTGCAGTGCCCACTTTCATCTACCTTTGATAAAACTCTGCTACTATTTGTGCTTATGAACATTTTTGTTCAAGATAGAAAGAACCTAGAAAACACCTCCAGAAGGACAGTCCAGAACCCCACGCCCAGTAACAGAACAGAGGCTCAGAATTCTGAGACTGTCCTGTGCTCCTCTGAAATCTGCTTGTTTTTGGGCCACATCCTTCATCATAACCCACTAGCCAGCATACATGTGGTTATTCCCCGAGTCCTTTGAGTCATCCTAGAGGTTTGTAGTGCACCAAGAGGAGGTATGGGACTTAAAGCAGATTAGTCAGGTACCAGAGGCCTGCCTTTCCTTTTCTTTTCTTTTTAGACAGAGTCCTGCTTTATAGTTCAGGCCGGCCCTCAGCTCACTATGTAGCCCAGGCAAGCCTTGAACTCAGCAATCCTCCTGCCTCTGCCTCCTAAATGCTGGGATTACAGGCGTGAGCCACCACACCCAGCCAATTTGTTTTCTTTTTTCTTTTTTTTTTTTTTTTTTTAACCAGAGGCCTGCTTTTGAGGGGACGCCACAAGTGAGGGGTTCTCGTGGGACCAGGCCCTTCACCTGTGGGACTGACGTAACTCCTGGTAGTGTCAGAACTGAATTCAATTATAAGACACCCAGGTGGTGTTTGGAGAATTGGAGGACTGTGTGGTGTGAAAACAAACTCCATACATCTGATGTTAGCATTGTCGTGTAAGACAACAGAAAAACACTGTGTGTTTTTCCAGTAGGTACAGGCCCTTGACATACTCAAAAAGGAGACAAACAAATTGTCTTTCTCATTTTAACAGTGGTTAAACAGTAGGTCAAGTTACTCAGAGTTGCTTATAGAATTGGTGCCCCTAGATATTTCTAAAAATAAAATCAGTGGCTTTGGTAATTTGCAAATCAGCCTTCTCAGAAGCATGCAGCTAAACTGAGCAGTCTATCATGGTCTCTTCCTTTCTACCTCTTCAGCTCCCTCCCAATCCACTTTTCTATTGCAGCCCATTAGATCTTTGTCCACAACATACACTTTGATCACATTTCAAAACTCTAAATGTTTCTGTTGCTGACTATGAAGCTACATCCCTTTACCAGGTTTGCAAAACTCACTGCAGACCAGCCAGTTTCTCCTCTCTGACATTAGCTACTGCAGTGACTGACTCTGCCTCTGCTGGGCCCAGTGTCTCCACTGCTCTGCCACAGAGCCTGCACCAGTCCTGCACATTCAGGCCTATCCTGCCCTGCTGGTTGAAGTCCCCACACCTTCTTCTGCTTGCCACCTTCCTTAGTCCCATTAATAGCTTTCTCAGGTATCAGTTCCTGTTGTGTAATAGTCCCTGCCACGCCTGCAACTTCAGTCTTTAGATTCATTTTGTTACAAACAGTCTAGTCCTTTGGTACATGAATATATCATAATAATACAGACTGAGCATCCCTTATAAAAATGCGTGGGATCAGGAGTGTTTTTTACTTCTTTTCAGATTTTGGAAATCTGCATATTCAAATGAGATATCTTGATGATAGCTAAGCATGAAATTCAATTATGTCTCAGAGCCTGGACATAATTTTATACACTATTTTTAGTGATCTGAGGCATGAAACAAAATTTCATGGTACGAAATGTTCTACTTGTAGCATCATATTGATGTTCAAAGTTTTGACTTTTGAAGCTTTTTGGAGTTCGGATGCTCATCCTGGATATTTTGATGCTGCTATTGTAGTAGATGATGATATGACAGACCCAACGGAGAGAAGGTCTTGCCTCGTGACGTCATGCAGTTCACACAGTCAGTTTATCTGGCCTTCAGAGATTCAACTGCTTCAGATTTATTTTTTAATTGCCTCAGGAAGGTTTTTACTTGCACTGCAAAAAAGACAACCAGAAAATATAACTTATGAAGTAGTGGTTTCATGTTATGGGCTATGGAATAAATTATATTACTAAGTGTTTCAATGGTGCATTTAAATTATATGGTAAAATGCATGGAAACTTTTTCTCTGGGGTAATTATAGACACTGTACACATCCACAAAGAATGCTGAGTGGTCGTATGAATTTTGTAAAGACTAGATTAAGCAAGCAGACTCTCCTGCTCTCCAGTGTTGCTCAGTCTCCAGCTCTTGTGCTGGGAATCCCCCAGTGAGCTAATGTGTGCGCTGCATCTCCAGCTGTGTGAGTCATAGGCCATGATTCACATAACCATTTTTACTCCAAGGAACTGTTTCTGGCCAACACTGGTGTGGTCTAGATGTTATCTTCCAGCAGCTTCCCCATGCAAGTCCTGCTTTAACACTCCACGAGGAGCAGCCACAGGAAAGGTTTGTTTTTCTGTCCTGACTTCATCTATGTCTTGTCTTCTGACTTGGTGAAAGTTTTCTGTTCTTTTATTGCGTGTATCATATTTCTTCACCTTCCAAACTGAAGCACATCACAGCCTGGGTCATTCTTTGCTCTTCTGCGTTTCCTCAGTCTGAACTCCAGTTTTAGGAGGCAATCTCAGACAGAGGCTGAAACCATGACCCTGAAGACTACAGCCCGGCTTTAGATTATAGCTGTTAACCATGAGCTGCATAAATTGGAAACATCTTAAATTCTTGGTGTTTCATCTATAAAATAGGAATAATTATAGATGAACTTGTAAGATTTCATGAGAGTGTGATATATGGAAAGTGCTAGATTAGTCTGCTGCTAATCACACCAGATCACAGACTGGAAAATAACAAAGAAAAAAGTTTATTTGGCTCACGGTTTTGGAGGTACAAGACCTCATCTGGTGGCTTCTGGCTGCAGAGTCAGGAACTGGCACAAGTGTGTGTCTGTCTAGCCTCTTCTAAGACCAAAAGCTTCAGTCACAGAAGCTCCACCTCCATAACCTGAGATAACCCTGACCACTTCCCAAAGGCCCCACTCATGAACCTCACAGTCAAGTATTGTGTTTGCCCTCCTAGTATTTCACAGTGGGCATCAAATCCTGACACACAGAGTACAGGGGAACATTCAAACCCCATCCAAACCAAACCCTATGTGGAGTCAGGCTGCTGCTGTGTGCCGTCAGGATGAACTTATAGCACAAGTCTCAATTCTGGTTTTCTCCAGTTAGAGGGTAACGACTATTTTGAAGACCCATGTTAATTTTAAAACATTAGGAAGTCTGACACAAAGTCCTTGCTCTCATTTCCTTAGAAAAACCTTTCCATACTCTATTGGGAAAAAAAGAAAGAGGAGAAATAGAATAAAATAACTGCTTTGGAAGAGAAGAGAAAGGATTTTGGGCAACAGTTGCTTTAAAAATTGATCCTTTATTGCTGAGTTCAAGGCTTGCCTGAGCTACATAGTGAGCTCAGGGTCAGCTTGAACTACAAAGCGAGATCCTGTCTCAAAAAAAAAGTCCTTTTGGGCCAGAGGGTTAGCTCAGTGGTTCCGGCGCCTGCCTCACAAGCTCAAGGTCCTGAGTTCGATCCCCAGTAACCACATACAATTCTGGGCATGGAGACTCACACCCACCAACAATCAATACCACATACCACAGTGCCGGGTGTGGTGGCTCACACCTGTAATCCCAGCACTCGGGAGACAGGAGGATTGCTGAGTTTGAGGCTTGCCTGGGCTACATAGTGAACTCAGAGCCAGCCTGAACTACAAATCAAGACCCTGTCTCAAAAAAAAAAAAAAAAATGCCCTTTATTAATCTGCTCCAGAGGCCAGCACACTTTTTCTGTCACAGACCAAAGACCAAATAGTAAATATGTCAGGCTCTGTGGGACCTAAGATTTCTGTGGTAACTACTCAACTCTGCGCTCAGAGAGCGAAAGCAGGCATAAGCAATATGCAAAGAATGCACATGACTGTGTTTCAATAAAACTTCATTTACAAAAAACAAGAAGTTGCCTTGATTGCCCCTGCGGGCCTCTATTCTACTATTACCAACTCTGAATTTCTCACCCACATGATTAAGATAGCAGCTACACTATGGCTTTATCTGCTCATTGTTGTTCCTTTGGGAGCCAACAGAGATGAAAGAAGCCAGTCCAAGGGGGAAAAAAAAAAAAAAAACAACATATTGAAGAGTTGAGGTAGAGAAGAGCAAGGAAGAACAGCCCAGCCCTAGAGCACTGCAAACTGTCTGGCCAGTTTTGCTGAGGCCTGGCCTACCTTGGATTTTAGAAGCCTGTAAATTCCCATTATTGTTTAAGCCAGGTCGAGTTGCATTTTATTGTCAAACCAAAGATGTGTAGTGGTATGGCATGATTATAGCTATGTTGAACACATCAATGATTCCTTTATGGCAGATGGTCTTGGTATTCGGTTTGCATTTTATAGCTAGTTAAAACTCTCACTGACTTATTCAGAAAAGGTGATGTAACAATCAAAGCCCATTCCAAAATGAAAGCAGAGCTATTCATCTAAAAATTTCTAGGACACATTAGACATTTCTAAAGTGCCTGAAGACATTATCTTTTATTTCTACTTTACTTATAAAACCCTCTTGTATTTGGGTTATATTGCTTGTGGCTCTGCTGTATTTTACACAATAAAAACAGGCAAATTCATTCATCAATCTAAACCTCTATAGGCCAGACCCTAGATGAGGACTGCAAGTCAAAACATGAGAGGTGCTTGCACTGTCTTCATAATTCACATCTCCCCAAGAGAGTGAGAGTCAGTCTTACTCATAAAACTCAAGAAGCTGCAGCCAACGCTGTGTACCTTGTCTAGGACTGACAAGGTGGAACCAAGTGCTTGCAGAAATGCCTGCCATTCAAGTCCACCTGAAGATTTGACTCTGGGACTCTAGCGATGGTGAAGTCCTGGCCTGTAGCATTGCACCCAAGGTGAGGGGTGGCCAGTGTCTCTAACTATATGGCAGGAACACTTTACATAAAGGCACAGTCCCTTTTCTCACACACAGGGACATGAATCCTAAGACGCGCCTAGTGCCCTCAGCACCTCTGCAGCTTGCTAATCATTACTGAAGAAATCCATGAGCAAATAAAAGTCCTAACATTTCCACACTCATCACACCTGAGTTCCTGTATAGACATTAGTAATGCGATTTGGTTGATGTCACAAATTAGTTTTATACTTCTGTTATACAAATTATAGCAAATTAAGTGGCCTAGTACAACATAAATATATTGTCTTACAGTTCTGTAGAGAAGAAATCTAACACAAGTTTCACTGGACTAACTTTAAGTTGTCAAGACAGCTACATTTCTTTTGGAAATCTGCTTTCTCATTGTTTGCAGCTTCTAGAAGCTGCTCACAGAAGAAGCTGGTCCCTTCTATTTGCAGACCCGGCCACAGGAGATTGAATCACACTGACATGAAATCACTCTGCTTATTTTCTGCCTCCCTCCTCCACTTTTCAGGTTCCTTGGGAATGCACTGAGCCCCCTCATGACTGCAGATAGAATCCCCTTCCTAGGTTATCTCTTTAACCACCTTAATTCCATCCATCATCTTACTGTCCCTTCACCATACATAGAGTCCAGGGATAAAGCAATAGATGCCTTCAAGTGTGACCATTTGTGTCTGCTTTTCACAGGGAGATAGTTAAGGGGGAAAAACATCTACAGTATCTTGAATGACAGATGGTGACAAGAGCAATAGAGAAGTAAAGCCAGCCACAGAACAGGGCTGTCAGCCAGGTGGTAGTTTTACACAGGCTGATCTCCCCATTGTGGAGAGACTGCTCTTTCTCCACTGTGTATCCCAGGCGTCCCGCTCTGTTGAACATCAATGGATTGCCTATGCATTTAGTTGTGGGCCTCTTTCTTTGGTTTGAATCTGTCTTTATACTAGTACCAGACGGCTTCAATGACTGCCATTTTGTATTTTGGGAAGAGGGACTGTGATGTCTCTGCTTTGTTCCTTTTCCCCAAGATCAGTTTGGCTGTTCTCAGTCTCTTGTGATTCCATACAAATTATAAAAATGTTTCTGGTTTCTATACACAATATCATTGAGCTTTTGAAAGATTATACTGAATCTATATACTGTGGGTAGTATATTTTAACAATTTTAACAATTTTAAGTTTTCCAATCAGTGAACATGTATTGTCTTTTGTTTATCTTTTGTTTAATTTCCTTAACGATGTCTTATAGTTTCTAGTATGTAAGTCTTTCATCTTCTCATTTTTATCTAAGTATTTTATTCTTTTGCAATATTTTAGACAGGAACATCTTCCTAATTTCCCTTCAGATAGCTCATGGTTAGTATATACAAATGGAATTATTTTTGGATGTTGACTTTGTATCCTGCAACTTTACTGAATTCATTTACTAGTCCTAACAATTTTGGTGAAGTTTTTAGGTTTGATATATAAAATTATATAGTATGATATGTAACTAATTTATAGACATTTTATTTCTCCTTTATAATTCAGATGTCTTTTGTTTCTTTTCCTTGCTAATGAACTGTACTGCCTAAGACTTCCATTACTTAATTGACTATAAGTGGTTAACAGTGATCACTCTTCTCTTATTCTTACAATTAGAGGGAAAGTTCTCAGTTTTCACCATTGTGTATGATACTAGCTCTAAGATTTTCATACATAGCCTTAATTATACAGAACCGATGTCAATTAGTTTGCTGAGAGTTTTTGTCATGAAAGGGTGTTAAGGTTTGTCAGCTGCTTTTCCTACAATACGCAAGAGAATCAGGTGATTTGTATCTTTATTTTGTTTCTGTAGGGCATTACATTAATTGATTTCCATATGTTGAGTGATTTTTTTTTCATCCAAGGGATATATCCCAGTTGTTTCTGATACTTGATACAATTAACATGCTGTTGGACTTGATGCATTAATATTTTATAAAGTTTTTCCAGGAATTTTGACCTATAGTTTTCTTACAATCTTTTTTTCTGGCTTTCATATCAGCTTCGTTAAATAAGTTTGGAAGCGTTCCCTCTTCTTTGAATTTTTCTTTTTGGAAGAGTTTCAGAAAGATCAATATTAATTATTCATTAAATGTTCAATAGAATTCTCCAGTGATGATATCAGGTCCTAGGAAATTTTTTGATAGGAGATCCTTGATTACTGATTCAGTCTCTTTTGTTATTGATATACTCTGATTTTCTGTTTCTTCATGATCTAATCTTATATATCTCTATAAGCTGATCCATTTATTCTAGGCTTCTAAATTTGTTGGGGTATATAATTGTTCACAGTAATCTCCCACACTCCTGTGTATTTCTATAGTAATACTATAAAGAGGAGATGGATATAGTATATCTCCTCTTTTATTTTTTATTTTATTCAGTGAAGTAATCTCTTTCCTTTTTTTTTTTTTTTGTTTGTTTGTTTGTTTTTGAGACAGGGTCTCGCTTTGCAGTTCAGGCTGGGCCTGAGCTCACTATGTAGCCCAGGGAAGCCTGAAACTCAGCAATCCTCCTGTCTCTGCCTCTTGAGTGCTGGGATTACAGGCGTGAGCCACCACACCCGGCACTGTGGTATGTGGTATTGATGGTTGGTGGGCGTGAGTCACCACGCCCAGTACTGTATGTGGTTACCAAGGATCAAACTCAGCACCTTGCACTTGCAAGGCAGACGCTGGGACCACTGAGCTAAATCTCTGGCCCCTCTCTTTCCTTTTATTCTAGCTAGAAGTTTGTTAATTTTATCTTTCAAAAAGCAAGTCTTAGTGCTCACTTCGGCAGCACATATACTAAAAAGCAAGTCTTAGATTGATCTATCACTTTTTTAGTCTCTACCCCCTCCCACTAACTTTGGGTGTAAGTGTTCTTTTCTAGTTTCTTGGTGAATAAGATCAGGGTTTTAAGACTTCATTTAAAGTCTTTATTTAAGATCTTTGTTTCTTCCTCATGTAGGTGTCTATCACTATAAGCTTGTTCTTAGAACTGCGTTTGAGATATCCCACAGTATTGTGGTATCTTGTCTTACAATATTCATTTCTGTTAAGATGTTTTAAATTTTTCCTTTTGATTTTTTTATTTGCCTTATTGGCTATTTAGGAGCATTTCCTTTACTCTCCACCTACTTGTGAACTTTTCAATGTTCCTCTTGTTACCATTTCTGGTTTCATATTTTGTGGTTATAAAATAAACTGGACATTATTTCAATCTTCTTAAATCTCTTGAGACTTTGTTGTGCCTTTTCATATCCTTTGTCCTGGGAAATGTTCTGTGTGCACCTGAGAAGCTTGTGTCCTTTGCCTGTGTTGAAGGGAAGGTTCTGTTTCTCTGCTAGGCTTGTTTGGCTTATAGTACAGTTCGAGCTCCCTGTTCCCTTCTCTACAAATTCTGTCTGGATGATCCATGCACTGTGGAGAGTGGGATTTCTACATTCCCTACTCTTTTTGTGCCACTGTCCCCTTCAATTTCTTAAAGATTTGCTTTATGTATTTAGTTGGTATGACGTTGGGCACACATACAACTAATACCTTTTTGATGAATTGACTTTTCATCACTGTAATGATTTTTTCTTGTTATAATGTTTGACTTAAAGTATTATCTGATATAACTAACCCCTGCTGTCTTGAACTACCTTTGAATGGAATACCCTTTTCTATATTTTATTTTCGATCAGTGTTTTTAATCCCCAAGTGTCTTGTAGGTGGTATACCTCGGTGATAAGTGTGTAATGTTGTTTTTATCATTCAGCCATTCTATGTGTTTTGATTAGAAAATTTAATCCATTCCTATTTATTATTTTTAATAAACTGAGCTTATTGACACATTTTGGTAATACATTATGATCACATTCTAGCTAAATCTATATACTTTGAGGACATCCTCATAAAGGAAATAAATAGGATGCAAATTTGTAAACACCATATTGATTCTCTAGTGTGAGAAGCCAAAGCTGTAAATGAGGACTGGAATATATGATAGATATTGAGAAATAGGAAGAAAATGTTCTAGGGAGAGGAGGTGGGGAAAGAAAAGAAGGAAAATTATGAGAAAAGAATTGTGACAGTAAATGATTTTTAATCCTCTTTAATACATCTGTTCTTGATTTCTTTTTCTTGTGGAACTTCTCGACTGGACTCCGACTCCCTCAGAGGTACTGCCTCTCTGAGCAGTTGTCACAGAACAAAGTTTGTTTGCAGGGAGAGGATGACAGGAAATTCCTACTTTACATATTCCTGATTTGACTTAGATAGTTAAAGGATCAGCCTTATTTCTTGGTTGAATCAGCTGTCTAAAAAGGACTTTGAAATGATCTAGACTCCTTCATTTTAACCTAGAAAAGTTGTTCATGGACCTAACACTATACAGTGCTTCAGAGTAGCTGGAGACTCCACACAGACCAGATATTCTCCACCCATCAAGCCTTTATGAAGCACCACTGCATCCCCAGAACTGTACTATCAGCTGCTTATCAGACAGGAAAAAGTTTTCTTTCCTTTTCAGATATTCAGGTATAACAGTAGCAACACACGTGGTAAGCACTGGAGTAAAGATTTGTAAAGTGTGAAGTCCTAGTCAAAGAAAAAGGTAATAACTATTTTTATTAGGAGACAGAAAAATCAAAACAAGTTAAGAATATAGTTCCAGAGTTACATAGAGGTGATTGAAATCTCTCTTTACCAGAATCTCTGAGTCTCAGTTCCCTCCCCTGGAGATGTTCAGGAGGCCCTCAGTAGGAAACCCCGTGCGACGTTTGTGACACTGTTCCCTTTGCATCCTAGCACAAGGGAAGTTACATTCCCAGGCAATAGAGGTAGGGAGTGGTCTCTCTAGAGGCTCAGCTCTTGCTTTACCATGTGATGACCCTCCATGTGCTCTTCTCTCTCTGGGGGAAAGATCCTGGGATGGTTGAGTCACATATGACGGGATCTAAGAGCTACTCAGCCATGAGCCTCAGACTTTGCATGAAGATACGAAATAAATAGTCTCACTGTAGTTCTGGGACTCCTGGAACTAGCCTGTCCCAAAGGGTGCTGGAACACTTAAAGAGATAGAAACCTCATGAAATTCACTCACTAACCTACAGCCTCGTATCATTATTATCTTATTATTAGAAGTAGTAGTACTATGGTTGGCATGATATACAGAGAGGAACACACTGTAAGCTGGGACCTGGAGGAATCAGCTGGGTGAAAAGAAAGCAACAAGATTAGTCAAGAGTTTTATGCAAAGAGGAAAAAATGAAAAAGAGAGAAAGAAAGAAAAAGGAAGGAAGAAGGAAGAAAGGAAGGAAGGAAAGAAGGAAAGATAGAAAAGAAAACATGCAACAGGAAGTAAAGGAAAAAATACTGAAGTGGGAGAAAGGAGAGCAAGAGCTATGGGAACAAAGGAGCAGGCAGCTGCCCGCTAAAGCGTTTGTCCTCGCCCACTGAGCCTGCTGACAGCTGCTTCTGCCTCTCTGATATTTCTTCTTCCTCGGTTCCAGATCTAGATGGAGAGCTAAAAGCCCTGGGCTTTCATTTGCTACAGACTGACAGAAAACTCCTTCCTGGAATAGTTGCTTCTTGAGATGTATTTGTGTTTTTTTAGCACCTTCCCATCCCAGGAACAGTCTTAGGAAACAAGAGAGCAGAAAGCTCTGCAGAGCAGAGGCCAGGCAACAAAGGACAGAGCACTCTTTGTGTCCTTGGATGGTGAAGGAACAAAGGACAAATGTGGGCCGCAGAATAGGGCTGGGAACGTTGACAGGACTGTTCTGAGCAACACAGACCCTGATTCTAGGGATTCAACCTACAGCTCCACAGTCACTCTTCTCACTGCTAAGCTAGCCGGCCAGTGGGCTTGCTTGACCTTGAAGCAGCCTGACCTTGACCTCCTCTCCACCACCAGCAAACAAGCTGAGAGGCCGGCTAGAGGGGATCACCTAGAGCTTACACAGGCTTTAACTACTTGTGGGATCACTAAGCTTGTGGAGCTAGAAGGCAACAGTCTGGGTCCCTATTGAGCTTAAGGGATGATGAAGTTATAGCTTTTGTTCAGGAGATGAAGAGAAACAACTGGAACTGACACCAAACTGACCTGATCAGTGTCAACCTCATTGAAGACATCTTCTCCAACAGGAAGCCCTGTGTCAGAAAACCACAGTAGTTGGCATTTCCAGGCAAAAGTAGACCCTACACCTGTAAAATAAGAGGAAACTAAAACCCATAAAATAAGATCTAGAAAAGTAAAATGTAGATATGGAGAAATTACAAATCTTTTACTGTGAAAGGCTTCTGTTGCTTTCTTCTTCTTCTTCTTCTTCTTCTTCTTCTTCTTCTTCTTCTTCTTCTTCTTCTTCTTCTTCTTCTTCTTCTTCTTCTTCTTCTTCTTCTTCTTCTTCATCTTCTTCCTCCTCTTCTTCTTCTTCCCCTTCCCCTTCCCCTTCCCCTTCCCCTTCCCCTTCCTCTTCTCCTTCTCCTCCTTCTCCTCCTCCTCCTCCTCCTCCTCCTTCTCCTTCTGTCCAAGTCTTCTTTGCTACCTCCTAGCCTGATGTTTTCCCAGATGTACTGGTCGCCAGCAAGGAAGCAGAGCTCACTGCTGATAAGCCTGCTTAAATGAAGTCCCAACTACAATCCAAGCATCTCAAGGCACTGTCCACTCGTGCCTTTCTTCTGAACAGGAGATCACACCTACCTGTGTGTACCGGGGAGTCAGAGCCTACTCGTGTTTGTCATTTTGAGGACCTGCCAAGTGTCACCCAGGCCAGCGTGGCTTGGCTGAGGGCTGAGCACACAAAGGGATCTATTCATGTGTTTGGGCTTTGAGAGCATCACATGCGCCAACCAAGGTCAGCAATGATTACATCCTGATTTGAGTGCTTAGTTTTTAAAGGTACATTTCACAACAGCTGCTAAAAATATCTTTCTCCCTGTTTAAAACAAATAAGAGATAAGAGGCACACAAGAGGAAATGTCAAATCTCACTGGTTGTTGTACCTCTTTAATATGTGCAATTAGTGTTTTCTAGCAAATTGGCTATAGAATCTAATTAAAGAAATCCCTCCAATTTTATGGGATTTTACTTCCATGCAAGATGTGCCATAAAGAATTCTCTAGAATGTTCACAAATATTATCACTGTATGTGTCCAAAATTTCTTTCACATCTTAGCTAGTGGGAGGACTTCTATGAGAAACTTCCTTCTTTCATCTTTGTTCTTTTCAACTTTCATCCCTTTTCTCTATTTCTTTCTGCCTCTTTACCTGCCTTTGTTTTCTTACATCTTTTCTTGTTTAATGAAGGAAAGAAAAAGAGAGTAACGCCTACCAAGTACCTACTTTGGTAACAAGTGCCTTCCAAGGATTATTTTATTTACATTGGCAACACAACCACAAGGACTTCTTCCATTGGTTTAATTTGAAAGAAATCCTGCTATGCTTCCAATGAACTGATTTATAATGGAGATTTGTGTTTCAAAGCCACAAAAGTAATCTATTAAGTATTCTATTTTAAGATTATCAAATTTTAAAATGCCTTCTATCTAAAATTTTGCCTTTCTTGTGTGATATGTGAGGCTACAACTTCTGTGTTTCGTATGAACATACACAGAGTAAATCCACACTCCTTCTTCCCTGTGATGTGTGTGTAAGGCTTTACTGGGTAGTTGTTCCAAGTCTCTTCTGCCTCTCTTTCTGCTTCTCCCTACCTTTCCCCCAAGGCTCTGATTAGCCTCTCCATTCAGGGACAGAAAGGCAGTCTTTCTAAAAAGTCTCTTTGCACACTTTCACATGCCATCCCAACTTTCTTTGATTCATCCTTCCTCTAGTACCTCCTTCCCCACCACTGCCCAACTGGGAGCCTCTGGCTTCAAACCCACATAGGACTGGAGCAGAGAAAGGGAAACTGGACCAAGGAAGGGGAAGAGGCTCAAAGTAATGCATGATTCCTTCGGATTATGCATATATGGAATGAGACATTTACTATTTAGAAAGACACTGAAGGGCCAGAGATTAGCTCAGTGGTTCCAGCACCTGCCTAGCAAGCACAAGATCCTTGGTTGGATCGCCAGTAACCGCATACAACAATACTGGGTATGGTGATTCATGCCCACCAGCAATCAGTACCACATACCACAAATGCTGGGTTTGGTGGCTCAAGCCTGTAATCCCAGCCCTTGTGAGGCAGAAGCAGGAGGATTGCTGAGTTTGAGGCTTGCCTGGGCTAACATAGTGAGCTCAGGGCCAGCCTGAACTACAAAGCAAGACCCTGTGAAAGAAAGAAAGAAAGAAAGAAAGAAAGAAAGAAAGAAAGAAAGAAAGAAAGAAAGAAAGAAAGAA
>PVIC010040049.1:0-16832 GCA_004025085.1 Thryonomys swinderianus | reverse complement strand
CTGTGGAGCCCAGGCAAGCCTCGAACTCAGCCATCCTCCTGCCTCTGCCTCCCGAGTGCTGTAACTGGTTTTTGATGGTGATTACATGACTACACTATTTATCAAAAAATTACTGAATAATACAGTAATAAAGAATGTGTTTTACCCCTTTATGTTTGGGAACTTCAAACCTTATTTATATGCATTGAAGACAACTGTTAGATACATTGGTACAGTTTTTAATACCTCAATGTGCTTTATAAATAAAATAAATGTTATTCTCATTTCTTCTCATATAATCAATCACAAGTATTCTCTTGAGTTTCCCAAGTAATTTTCTTTTCTTAAATCTTTATTGATACATTGTATATACCCATCATGATCACACTCAATATTGAGAATTTGTACCAGTATATGATATGATTTAATTCTTGTTTTTCCTGTTCCCCTACCCACCCCATAAGCCCCTACCCCCTAAATACTTAAGTTTTGTTTCCCTTGTCTTTTTATTACCACCACATTTATTCTTAACCCTCCCAAGTAATTTTCTGAAGAATAGTTAAGGGACTGTTTGACTCATCATCATATACTCTGCTGTAGTCTCTTCAAGGATTTGTGTGGATTTGGGAGAGAGGTTCAAATGTGAAAACAGCCAGAACAGATGTCAAATTGCACAAAGCACAGAAAAATGACCCAACTTGAACATCTTATGTTCAAAATCCCCATTCAGGTGCCTGGTGTCACAGAGACAGGCAAGGAGACGATCTCCATTCCAGGCAGAATAGGCAATGAACAGGTAGCAGTATTTGCACTCTCTCCATCATCCTCATATTCTAAAGCAGCTGAAGTACTGTATATTTACCTCTTCTGGATTTCAGAATGGACTTTTGCACTCCTTCCCCAGTACCCGTAGTGAGAGAAAAACATAGTTCTGTTCCAATGTAGGTTCACTTCCAGTCATGTATGTAAGTTCTCTCCCCTGTAGAGTGAAACCAACAGCCAATTATGTTTAGTGTGAATTGTTACAGAATATTTCCTACACTGTGATACATTTTTCACTTTGTAGATATCCTCGAAGTAGTATAGAATTCTTCTGGTCTATTTTCTAGTTCTTTGGAGAAACACAATAGGTCCCGGGTCAGTTTTGATCAACTTGCTCTCAAATATAATCAGTTCAATTTGTAGTTAATTACTGAATCTTTATAATGTTCCAGACAATGAAGAATAAAGGAGTGGGACTAAAAGATGAAAGACTTATTTCCTGATCTCGAGAAGCTCACTGATTTATATGCTAAGAAGGAAATTGCCAGATATTGATAGACTGTATTGATGTGATTTTTGTTATAATTTCTTGTTTAACTTCTATTCTTTGCCTTTTCTTGTTTATACCAATGTCATCTACCTATCTCAATAAGGTTGACCAAATAAATATATGCTAAAATGTGATAACATTGACCACATACATTTTTCCTTTGTGACTTGACCCTGTTTCTTAACTTTTCTAAGTTTTCCTATGTTTTAAACAAACATTTACTAATGATTTATAGAGATTATACTACTTCAGTATCTCTCAGGAAAGAGCCATAATCCATGTCCTCAGATCCCTACTGAGGGAAAGTAATTTCTAAACCATTCTCATCAGTTAAGAGTACTACACTGGCCAGTTTTTCAAAGATTTTTGTCTTCTTGAGAAGTAATATTGGATAGATATATCAGTAATTTCTTTGGCAAAATTGGTGAAACTTTGCTATGTGGCACCATATTACAGGGGGTGATGTTGAGCCATTGAAATATAATGTGACACAACTTAATTCTCATCCAGTTGTGATGTGTATACATAATTACCAATAAAAATGTACCGATAAAAAAGAGAGGAGCTTAAAAAAATAAAGAAAAAAAGAAAGGCAATGTGGGGGTGGGTGTCCGCCTCTGGAGAGAAGTCCAGCTTCCTTGGCTCTAGGGCACAAGGTGAGGCAGGCACTTCTGTTTTAACCAGCTACACGGTGAGTTTTCTAGCCTGGATTCTCTGTGTGGAAAGTAGGACATTCCAAAAATCTCTTCTGGAAATTGGAAAAGTATGTCAGCTTATATATTTTTTTTACAGTTTAGTTCTCTTCAGTTAAAAAAGTGAGAGTCTGCTTACCAAAGGATTTAGTTCAGGGAGCATCACATTTGGGAAGAAAGTGTTCCACACTGAATGAAATAAATATTTCTATCCATACTTGATCAATTCAATAAACTTTTATTGAGCATCTAGTAGCACATGATAAGTGCTGGAATCCAGCAATATAATGGTGAATGAGATGGATTTTCAGAAGTAGAATTAAATATATAAAAACATTCAAGAGTATGTCAAATAGTGAAATTACAACAATAGAATTGTTAGAGTGAGTGGCTGGGAGCTCTTAGGGTTGCATGGTTAGGGAAGTGCTCTCTGAGAAGTAACATTTAAGCATGTCGATATAATGTGAGAGAGCAACTAACCATGGAGGAAACATGTGAGGGAAGGTGTGGAGGAATAATGATACTGATGGACAGAACAGCCAACTGAAAAGTCACAATCTTGACACAGAAAGGTTGGCCAGTGAGATGTCTGGTAAGGAAAGAGATAAAGGATAGTCCTTAAATCATACTGTAGTGTCACTTTGGGTTTCCCTTCTACTTTTCCTCTTGTACTTATTTCCTCTTAACACCTCTCACAGTAGAATTTTTTTTTTTTGAGACAGGGTCTCACTTTGTAGTTCAGGCTGGCCCTGAGCTCACTATGTAGCCAAGGCAAGCCTTGAACTCAACAACCCTCCTGTCTCTGCCTCCCGAGTGTGGGGATTACAGGTGTGAGCCACCACTCCCGGCACTGTGGTATGTGGTATTGATTGCTGGTGGGTGTGAGCCACCATGCCCAGGATTGTATGTGGTTACCAGGGATCGAACTCAGAACCTTGCACTTGCGAGGCAGGCACTGGAACCACTGAGCTAAATCTTCGGCCCCTCTCACAGTAGATTTCTTTCCTCTGAGCCTCCTTTTCTCCCCATAATATTCTAGAATTACCTGATATATCTAGTTTTGGAAAATATAAATTGGATCATTATCTTTCTTTTTTGAAATATTAATTAGAGTTTAATGTCATATATTTTTTGCCTCTATAATTTTCAGCTACACCAATATGTTTAAAATTATTACCCAAATCTTTGACCCCCCAAATAGCCTGTTTTAAATTATTTTCACAAAGAAACACTAAAATAGTTACACTTGTAGAAAAAAATCTGCGGACTATTTTTTGAAACCCATATTCTTCTTTATACTTACTATTATATATAACATTTTGTGCTTGTTTCTTTTTCTGTGTTTACATTTATCTGGGCTACTTTTTAGTTTTGCTCATAGTAATTCTTCTCAGCAGTCCCTCCATTAAACAGTTGCACCATCTGACCCTTAACGCTCACAACATTCACAAGATAAATGACTCTCCATCTGATTATTTACCAGGCGCACACTAATCCATGGGCGTGGAAGTGCTATTTCTTACCTAAATGCATGTTTGATGTAGCAAAGTAGCTGAACAGACAGTTGTTGCTCCACCGAAAATTATCTGTGTGGAATGCCTAAGCTTTCATGTTGGTCTTAAAAAAGAGTAAGAGGCAACTGTCAGAATCCTCCAAGCAGTTCAGTTTTCTAATGAGATTATCTGAATTCCTGAGTGCAAGATAAGAAAAACGTTGCCTATCAATAGGGCAGTCAGTCATAAGTAATAAAGCAGATGTTTAAACAAGATACACTGAACCATCTTTGTCAGTCTGTCATCCTGAAGAGGTGTAGATGTAGTTGAAGGAATGAAACATAGGGGAAGGGGACAAAGAATCCTGTAGGATCTAAAGGCATGAGCAGTTGATGTACAGAAATAAAGGCAGTGACTTAAAATGATACGTGGCAGCCTAAGTCATTGTTCCAAGTCAGAAACAGTAGCTTCAAATTCCAGAGTTTGGTAAAAAACTGAATCATTGATAGTTAACCATGACAGAGAAATAATACATTTTATATTCACTGTCTTTCACATCTAGCTTTTCAGTAGATAGGTAAATTTTGTTGTAGAAAATCAAGGAATAATTTTTCTTTTAAACTAGGTATACTTGCTAATTTGTCTGTTAATTTGTGTATAGTATAGTGGAAATCATGTGTTTGGTGTTTGAATATGGGAAAAATCAGTTTCTTTGAGATTGATTTTCTCATCTGTAAAGTGGTGACAATATTGCACATGCCAAATAACTAAGTGTTGGAAATTAGGCACACAAAATGCATGACAAATATAGCCATTGCTAGTTTTATAGATGGTCCCTCCTGAGAGTTAAAATGTTATGAACTACCAATTGTGGGAGTATAGGACTCTTCATGGAAATTTAATAGGAATATCTGGAATTTTGAGCATGTTCTCAACCTAAAACATAAAAATGTCTTTGAGGTTAGATACTGTAACCACAGCACTGGTGGAGTGTCTGCTATCATGTATTTTTCATTTAAGGATATCTACCAATATGTTGGGCTATGTGTTTCTTAATTCATTTTAGCAGAGGGAGGCTCATGGAGAAAAGTTAAGGTCCAGACCCACACATCTGCATATATAAATTTTAAATATGTGCACATATGTGGAGAGAGGGCTGTAATTGCCCACATGCAGGCATCTATTTAACTGCCTATGGGAAAATCCTAATTGGAAGTGATAATAGAACAACTTTTTGGAATACTGTCATATTCAAAATTGAGGTTTAAAAATCGATCAGTGTATCCTGAAGGATCCACAGAAGGGGAAATTATATGCAAATTTTTATATGTGCATATTTCTGAGAAAAATTTCAATAGCTTCTATTTTCAAAAGTTTTCCAGTTTTAAGATAATTATAAATCTCTGTTCTGTCTTATTATTAGTAAGATAAATCAACCTTATTGACCTTAATAACTTTTAGATATATGATATTTAGTGGATAAATATCCTAAAATGGACCTTTTTATATTCCTTGAATTGCCACTACCAGAAAGTCAGTAGCAGTCAACAAGTTATAAAACATCAACATGGTGTGTAATATCATATCTTTCCTCTGGTATGAGAAACCAAAGATGCAAATGAACTCCAGAATATATAACAGATATTGTGAAATAGAAAATATTCAAAGGGAAATGGAGTGTAGGGTAACAAGGGGAAAGAAAAGTGTGGTGGTAATAAAAAAAGGGAAACAAAGCTTATGTATATGGGGGCAGGGAGTTGTAGGGTGGGTAGGGGAATGAGAAAAATTAAGAATTAAATTGTGTCATATACTGGTACAAATCTCAATATTGTGTGTGATCATGATATCATTATATATACATATATATATATATATGTACCAATAAAGATTCAAAACAAAACAAAAACACAACATCAACATGAAATATTTTCTAAGGTTTCCACTTAATATACTATTTTAGACTTCCTATTTAGGTCTTCTTTGATTTCTAAATTTTTAAAATTTATTTTATTTGTACATTTTATACACACATCATGACCAGAATCACCACTGAGAATTTGTAGCAGTGCATGACACAACTTAATACTAATTTTTCCCATTTTCCTGCCTACCTTACAACCCACCGCCCCCTATGCACATAAGCTTTGTTTCCTTTTTTTTTTTTTTTTTTTTGACTCTCAAATTTTTCCCTCCCTTTACTTACCCATACCTTTGAAAATTGAATTAGGGTCAGTTTTCAGGGATTGAAGAAACTGACTAGAGATGAGTCACGTAGTATCATTTATGCTCAGGTTTGAAATAATAAATGAAAAGTAAATTGTCATTTTGCCTAAAATAGTTTTCCCTTTGCTGAAACACAATGCTCACAATTTAAAGGATGAAAAGTTTAATTTGCCTCATAATTTCAAAGGCTTTCATTCATGACTGATTAGCTCCAAGGCAAAAGGTGATGGTAGAAGATTGTTAAAAAGCAAAAATACTTAGTGCATAGCAGCTAGGAAATATGGTGGAAGAACAAAATCAAAGAGGATGGTGTTAAGGATGATATACAGTAGAGAAGGTCATGCCTTTATGAACCACCCCGACAAACCCAGAAGTGTGCTTTACTTATCCAATAGGGGACTATTAATTTGATATGTAATTAAATTTCAGAACAGAATTCCACCTTTCATCACCTTCCCAAACACTTCCCCTTAAACCACCCTTAATTTCCAAATAAACACAATCACAAGTTAATAATTTCATCTAACATGTTACAACTATTCTTTATAAAGCTGAAAAATTAATCTTTTCTTCATAGTCCTGACAGTTCTAACGCCTTTGAAAACCCAAATCCAAGTATCTTCTGAGACTAAAGGCTAAGTCTTACTTGTGAATTTCTGTAAAATCGAAACCAAACTACATATTCCCAAAGACAAAAGGTAAATGTCATTGTCAAGGAGAAAAATGGGTAGAAAGAAGATAATTGGATCAATGCATGATTAAAATCCAGTAGGACAGGGCTGGGATTTAGCTCAGTGATTCCAGCATCTACCTGGCAAGCCCAAGGTCCCGAGTTCAATTCCTGGTACCATATACCACAATGCTGGGTGTGGTGGCTCATGCCTGTAATCCCAGCACTCAGGTGGCAGAGGAAGCAGGATTGCTGTGAGTTCAAGGCTAGCCTGGGCTACATAGTGAGCTCAAGTCCAGTCTGAACTACAAAGTAAGACCCTGTCTCAAAATACAAAACAAAACAAAAAACTGCAGCAGGAAAAATATTAAATTCTATAGTTCTACAGAAGCATGAGAGACACATGGAAGTAAGACATGATTTCTAGAGGCTGTGGGCAGCTCTGTTCAATCACAGTGAAAGATCCTTTTTACATGGCTTCTTTCTTGGGCTGACTCCTTTCAGGGAATGCAGCTCTAACTTGGCAGACATTCTGCATCCCTGGAATTTACAATTTCCTGGGATCAACCCTGTACCTTTGTTTTTATTTTTAAGACTTCAATGCCCTCTGAAGGGCTCCTCACCTGTATTTCCAGGCTTCCCATTAAAGCCTGGGCAGAAACTTTGCTGTATGCACATTTTCTACATTTTATGTATCAGTAATACCAGCATTGTGAGCACAGTGCCAAAGTCTTTCATCCCAAGGACAGTAGCCAGGTTTATGTGGACCATGGCTGCAGTGCCCTCTGAATGCCTGAATGACTGAGGATGGAGAAATGAAATCTTGGAGAACCAAATTCTTAAGTGACCCTTCTCAAGCAGGAAGCCCAGAGGCTTTCTTCTCAACTGAAAACCTTACACTTTTACTTTACACTTTCTCCATAATAGTGCTAATTTTTTCAGTAGCCACACCTCTTCTGGCCCCAACACTATGTGTGGTTCTTTTTTTTTTTTTGAGACAGGGTCTCACTTTGTAGTTCAGGCTGGTCCTGAACTCACTATGTAGTCCTGGCAAGCCTGGAACTCAGCAATCCTCCTGCCTCTGCCTCCCGAGTTCTGGGGTTACAGGTGTGAGCCACCACACCCAGCACTGTGGTATGTGGTACTGATTGCTGTTGGGCGTGAGTAACCACGTGCGCTGGAACCACTGAGCTAAATCTCTGTCACATACATGTGGATCTTTAGAGCCCAAATGTTTTTTAAAAAATGTCTGCTGTATGTTTATGTCTCACTTTCTCACTATAAATTTGGGTTAAAAGTTCTTTTCTACCTGCTGCCCCCTCCTGTTGATCACTGCTCCATTAGCACCATGCTCGATCTGAGTTCTGGGTTCACACTAAACTAGCAAGGGCATATTTCCCTTCAGTAAGCATCATGATTATCTATTGGGACCCCATCACCCATGATGAAATGTTCTCTGACATTTATAAAATCTGGAGATTGCGGACGGCCTGTGCCTGGAGGTGGAGGGAAAGATGTGAACAGAGATAATACTGATGACTCCCTCAGTGGTGGAAATGACTCTACTGAAGCCCTGGAGGGTAAAGGTACCAAAAGCACAGTAGCCACTGGTGTTGATATTGTCATGAGCCATTAGTTGCAGAAACCAAGTTCACAAAGAGGCCTAAAGATGTATATCAAATATTATATAAAATCATTCACAGGTAAACTTGAAGAATGAAGGTCAGAAAAAGTAAAACATTTTATGACAGGGGCTGCAGAACAAGTCAAGTACATTCTTGCTAGTTCTATTGGTGGATATATGAATCCAAGTAGTGTAGTGGTTTGTCTGGATTATGAAGATGATGCAACCCCACTTATGATTTTCTTCAAGGATGGTTTAGAAACATAAAAATATTAATGCATTCAGTGGTTTCTTTGGGTCTATTGCTTGTCATAACTAGCTACTGCTTGTCAACCACATAACACCAGCACAAAAGGGACTGATGTCATCTTGAAAGCTTTATTTATTTTGACTGTGATTTATTTGGAGTGGAGGCATTGTTTTTTTCCTGGAAGAAAGAAATGTCACACAGTCTGTGTTAGAATAAAGTTTACTTAAATTCATTTGAAAGAATGCCCCTTAGTTTAATGCATATATAAACTAAATAGTATTCATGGAGATGATAGGGCTTGGGTACAGACCACTGATAGATGGCAGATAACTTCTGCAATGGAAAGTACTTCTGGAACTGGAGTATAAGACAAGAATTGAAGTTTTAATTCTGAATTGCAATGAAGGGGAAAAGACCATGCTCAAAGCAGTGCCAACTCTGAAGTAGAACTTTATGTATTTCATCACCTACAGTGGAAATAGTTAACCCTGGAAGAGATTACTCAAAGAATAAAAAGACTAACTCAGTTGAGAGAAAAAAAATTGGATGAAATCAGATAGCAGGACCCATCCCACAGACTGAATTTGTGGTGACCTTGAAATTTCTTCCATCAATTCAGTTAGGCCATATATCTTAGAACCAATGTCCCCTAAAATCTCAAGATGTGAGCTAAAATGTAGACATATTTTTTTAAGACTGTAACATAATAGGTTGCTATTAGATTGCCAAATAAATTCTTCCCAACTGAAATTGCATAAAGCAGGTCTTTACTGTTTCTATTGTTGTCAGTATTCTGATCATCTGACCCCTTTTTAGAATTGCTCATCAAATTCTGCATACAACTTTCTAGGCTTTCTCCCACTTGATTCTCCATACTTTCACAAACTCTTCCTGCAAACAAGTCCCATAGGCTCCTGAACCACATGGTCTGCTGCAGTAATGGCAACGACCTGGTACTAATTTTCTGGAATAGTCAGCATTCCTGTCACTAAGAATACACTACCTGACACTGTCAGCTTAATGGAAGACAAGTCGGCTTTCGCTTATTGCTTGAAAGGATTCATTGTATGGTCAGCAGGCTAAAAGACAAAACTGTTATAACAGAAGTGTGCAAAGCAGAGCCACTCACTTTATGGTTTCCAGAAAGCAAAACAAGAAAACAGTTTCAGGGAGGAAAGGGCTAGGGGATCCACATAGCACCCAGGGTTACATTTCCATGACCCATCCAAACACACTCAGAAGTGTGCTTTACTAAACCTCCATGCAGTTATCAATTCAATGAAATTGACACAAACTTAACTATCTCAGCCTTCCTCTCACTTTTTACATAAAATCAAAGAACACATTTTAGCACTTAACTCTTTTCAATGCTATTAACTGTGTCAAAATTACTTGCATCTAATTATCCTTAATGATCTTCATTTAAAAAAATACGTTCTGACTATACTTTCTCTTGTTCAATGCCTAATAACTATTGTTTGATACAGTTTTGTCTGCTTTTCTAACCGTGTCTGGGAGGGGAGAGTAAATTCTTTCCCTGTCACTTCATCGTGGTGGAGAACAGTACCTTGAATTTTTCTTCACAGTACTAAAAACAGTCACTTGACATTGGAATAATATTGTATTAATCATGAATCTCTTTATTTGTTAAGCAATTCTTCTTTTTTCTCATTAGTGTTACCAGTTTATTTATTTTTCTGACCCTTTTGTTTCTAGAGGATACATGTCTTTATATGTAAATGGGTTTCTTACAGAAAACATAGATTCAATCTCATAGTTGGTATATATCACTTCATGGTTGTGCAAAGATCTTCTAATAATAACATTTGTAAATTTCTCTCCTTTATCCTTTGCATAATGGCTATCATTCAGAATTTCATTCATAGATAAGCAACGACTCATAAATATATTGTTATTATTACTTTTCATAAACTAATATCTTTGAGGTCCAATAAGAATAAAAGTTTTATTTTGTTATATCTTCTCTGATGCTGTTATGCAGATCTGACTTTCTGATCTCTATCTTTCATTCTGTTGGAAATTTTTCTTTAATATGTCATTCAATATATATTTACCAGTAATAAATTCTCTTTTTTTCTCTGAGAAAGATTTTATTTTTCCTCCAGTTTTGAAGATTAATTTCACAAGATTCAGAATTCTAAGGTAGTCTGGTTATTTTCTCTCTAACTACTGAATATTTTATTCTTTTTACATGTATTTTTCCAAAATAAAACACATTTATTTAGGCCTTCTATAAGTACGGTGATACTTTTCTATAAGTGTAGTGATAATCTTCTTTCAAGATTATACTTTATTTTTGATTGTAATTTTAACATGAGTCAATTATTTTTTCAGTGCTTATCTTGCTTCATGGTTTCTGAGATTCCTGGATCTCTTATTGCTTGAAAGGATTCAGTGTATGGTCAGCTGGCTACAAGGATCTGTGGATCTGTGACTTAGTACTCTGACAATGACATTAAGGTAAAATCTGGCAATATGTCTTTAAAACCCTCCCCCTTCTGATATTCTCACTTCCTCTGGGTACTCCTTTTGACATTTTCCTAGCATAAATAAGTATTCAGGGATTTTTTTCTTTTAAATGTTGTTGTTCTGGAGTAAATAATGAAGAAAGAAAAACTGATGTTAAAACAAAAAGGAAACAATGCTTGTATATATAGGGAAGGGGGGAAATGAGAATTAAGTTGTGTGATATACTGTTACCAATTCTCAATGTGGAGTGTAATTTTGATGTGTATATATAATGCATATATAATATACCAATATACCAATATGGGCTGGAGATTTAGCTCAGTGGTTCCTGCGCCTGCCTCGCAAGTGCAAGGCCCTGAGTTCAATCCCTGGTAACCACATACAATGCTGGACGTGATGACTCATGCCCACCAGCCATCAATGCCACATACCACAGTGCCGGGTGTGGTGGCTCACGCCTGTAATCCCCACACTCGGGAGGCAGAGACAGGAGGATTGCTGAGTTCGAGGCTTGCCTGGGCTACATAGTGAGCAGAGGGCCAGCCTGAACTACAAAGTGAGACCCTGTCTCAAAAAAAAAAAAATACACACACACACACACCAGTATAAAATATGTTGTTGTTCTTTGTCCTTTCATCTTTGGTTTTCAGGTTTTAGAGCTTCTATTGATATATTTTAAAGTTCAGAGATTTTTTTTTTCTCAGTTTCATCCTATTCACTAACGAGTCATTGAGGACGTTCTTCAATTGTGTACAATGTTTGTGATTTCTAGCATTTTTTTCTTTTTTAAGAGTTAGATTTTTGTACTTACATTATTCTTTTTCCACATTGTCTAATTTTTCTGTTACAGTCCTGAGCATACTCAGTAGAAATGCTTTAAATTCCAAATCTCTTAATATTCCAGCATCCCTGACATATTTGCATCTGTTTCTGTTTCATCAAAGTTTATATTTTTTTAACCTAAATATACCTTGTTATCTTTTTGTTGGAAGCTAGACATGATGTAGTGTATAAAAAGAACTTTGATATGCAGGCCTTTAATAACATAGACATAAGGCAAATAGAAAGGAAAGTATTGTGTACTCTTATGAATAGGTTTCAAGACACAGCCTATGTCCCTAGATATAGAATTTCCCTAGAATTTCAGCAGTATTTCTCAGGTACTCTTCCACATGAGGCATAACAAGATGATGAGAGGGTTTGCTATTATACATTTCCTTTCTAGCCTGGTTAGGCATTGACAAAACTCTAACAACATAGCTCTGGATAAGAGTCTCTCTTGAGGGCAGACTTTGTAAATAACAGAATGCTCTACTGTACTTAAAATTGCTTATGTCTCTCCTCTATATGTCAAATGCCAGAGAACATTTTGCCCAATATTCTTTGTTAGAACTTAGCAGAGTTCTTCAAGGTGAAATTCACAAAAGTGTGGTGCCTTCTGGTTTTCTTTATATTGAATTATTTATTGGTACAATTTATATACAGCTCAATATCACATATAATATTGGAGAATTTGTACCAGTATATGACACAAGTTAATTCTCATTTTTACCCATAACCCTACCAACCCACACCTCCTCACCCGCTTTAGACATGCTCTTTTATTTTCTTTCTGTATCATATTTATTCCTTCCCCTCATTACATTCCCATCCAAAATTTCCTATACAAATTTCACACTCTATAAAAGCTGTCATATTTTCTAGAGCTCATTTGCATCTACAGGTGTTCATGACAAAGAGAAGATCCAGAATTTGCCTATCTGTGATTTATTAATTTCACTTATTAGTATATCCTCCACGTGTCTCCATTTGCACCTAAATGGATTGATCTTGTCATTCTTTATGGCAGAGTCATACTCCATTTTATAAAAAAAAATGACATCTTCTTTATCCACTTTCCAGTTGATGGACATTTGGGTTGTTTCCAAGATTGAGCTATCATGAACTGAGCTGCTATGAACAAGGGTGTACATCTGTCTTTTCAAAGTGATTTTTAAAATTCTTTTGGGTATATTCCCAGCAGGGGGATAGCAGGGGCAAATGGGACCGCAAGTCCTAGTTTTCTGAGAAATGGCCAAACCAATCTCCACAATGGTTGCACAAGTCTGCAATCCCAACAACAGTGGAAAAGGGTTCCTTTCTCCCCACAGCCACACCAGCATTTATTGTTGGTTGATTTTGTAATTGTGGCCATTCTTTGTGGAGTGAGGTGAAATCTCAGTGTTGTTTTCATTTGCATCTCTGGAATGACCAGTGATGTTGAACATTTCTTCGTATGCTTCTTGACTGCTTTGACTTCTGCCTCTGAGAAGTTTCTGTTCATTTCAGATGTCCATTTTTGAATTGGGTCTTTAAACTTGGGGAGGCTGATCTGTTTGAGTTCTTTATATATTGTAGATAATAGCCCTTTGTCTGATAAACAGCTAGTAAAGATTTTTCCCATGTTGTTGGTTGTCTTTTAGCAGTGCCAGTGACTTCTTATGCTGTGCAGAAGCTTTTCAGTAGAATGAGATCCCACTTGTTGATTCTTTCTGCTAGTTCTTGTGCTAGGGAGGTTTTATTCATAAAGTCTCTGCCTAAGCCAATGTTTATAAGAGTTTTACCTAGCCTGTTTTCCAGCAGGCTTATTGTTTCTGTTTTGAAGTTTAAGTCTCATATCCATTGTGAGTTTAGTTTTCTGCATGGTGAAAGAGATAGGTCTAGCTTTAGCTTTTGGCAGGCTAAAAGCCCAGTTTTTCCAACAACATTTGTTAAGGGGGCTGTCTTTCTTCCATTAGGGATGTTTGCCTCCTTTGTCAAAAACAAGGTGACTTCGTGTATCCGGAGTTGTTTCTGGGTCTTCTAATCTATTCCACTGGTCCTCGGGTCTGTTATTTGCCAGTATCATGCAGTTTTTAATCACAGCGGCTTTATAGTAGAGTTTTAAATTAGGGATTGTAATACCCCCTGCCATGTCGTGCTTGCTTATAATTGCCTTTGCTATTCTAGGTTTCTTGTGTTTCCAGATGAATTTTTGTATTATTTTTCTCTAACTCTGTGAAGTATACCTTTGGAATTTCAATTGGAATTGCACTGAATCTTTATAGTAGTTATGGGAGTATAGCCATTTTGACGATGTTGGTTCTCCTGACCCAGGAACAAGGGACATCTTTCCACTTTCTGGTTTCCTCTTTCTATCTCAGTTTTCAGAGTCCTATAGTTTTCAGAGTAGAGGTCTTTCACTTCTTTGTTAGGTTGACTCCTAGATATTTCATTTTTCTTGGTGCTACTGTGAAAGGGATTGACACCCCAATTGCTCTTTCAATGAGTCTGTTGTTTGTGTAGACAATGGCTGTTGATTTTTGAGCATTGACCCAGTATCCAGCAACACTACCAAATTTGGTAATTAAGTCTAGCAGTCTTTTGGTTGAGTTTTTAAGATCCTCTAGATAGAGTATCATATCATCAGCAAATAATGACCATTTAACTTCTACCTTTCCTATCTTTATTCCTTTTATATCTTTCTCCTGCCTCATTACTATGGTTAATGTCTCCAGCACTATATTGAACAAGAGTGGTGACAATGGGCATCCTTGTCTCGTTCCTGAACTTAGTGTAAAAGGTTTCAGTTTTTTCCCATTGAGTATGATGCTGGTTGTTGGTTTCTCATAAATAGCTCGTATTAAATTGAGATAAAGTCCATCGATTCCAATTCTCTGTAGGGTTTTGACCATAAATGTGTGTTGGATTTTGTCAAATGCTTTTTCTGCATCTATTGAGATAATCATATGGTTTTTGTCCTTGAGTCTGTTGATATAGTGTAATACATTGATTGATTTACGTATGTTGAACCAGCCTTGAATCCCTGGGATAAATCTGACTTGATCAGGATGTATGATTTTCTTGATAACTCTCTGCATTCTGTTTGCAAGTATCTTATTGAGGATTTTTACGTCAATGTTGATTAGAGAGATTGGCCTATAGTTTTCTTTTTGGTGGCATCTTTCCCTGCCTTTGGAATGAAGGTGATGGTTGCTTCAAGGAATGATTTGGGGAGTACTGCTTCCCTTTTGATTTCTTTAAAGAGACTGAGAAGTGCTGGTATTAACTCTTCTTTAAAAGTTTTGTAGAAATCAGCAGTGAAGCCGTCAGGACCAGGGCTTTTCTTTGTTGGTAGGTTTTTTTTTACTACATTTTCAATTTCCCAGATTGATATCAGGTTGTTTAACATTTTTATATCCTCTTCATTCAGCTTTGGAAGTTCATATGAGTCTAGGAATCTATCCATTTCTTCTAGATTTTCTATCTTCTTGGAGTATAGATCTTCAAAATATGTGTTTATGATCCTTTGGACTTCTTCTGTGTCTGTGCTGATTTCCCCATTTTCATTCCTTATAGCATGGATTTGAGCCTTTTCCTTCCTTTGTTTGCTAAGGTTGGCTAAGGGTCTGTTGATCTTGTTTTTTCCTTTCAAAGAAGCAACTCTTTGATTCATTGATTCTTTGTATTGTTCTCTTTGTCTCCACTGCATTAATTTCTGCTGTGATCGTTATAATTTCCTCTCTAGTATGTGCTTTGGGTTTGTTTTGCTCCTCTTTTTCTAGTTGTCTGAGGCTCATCATTAGATTGTTTATTGCAGTTTGCTCCATTTTCCGAGTGTAGGCATTCATGGCTATGAATTTCCCTCGCAGAACTGCTTTCATTGTGTCCCATAAATTCCTGTATGTTGTGCTGGGGTTGTCGTTGAGTTACCGAAACTCTTTACTTTCTTCTTTAATATCTTTTGTGGCCCATTGGTTGGTTAACAGAGTGTTGTTCAATTTCCATGTGTTTGTGAGGATCTTGGAATTTCTTTTGCTATTCAGCTCCAGTTTCAACGCACTATGGTCTGATAGTACGCAGGGGATTACTTTGATTCCTTTGCATCTACTTAAGCTTGTTCTATGGACTAGAATGTGATTTATTTTGGAGAATGATCCATGAGCAGCTGAGAAGAAGGTATATTCTCGCTTTGAAGGGTGAAAAATTCTGTAGGCATCTAATAAGTCTATTTGCTCCAAAATTTGATTTAGCTCAAGTATTTCCTTATTGATTCTTTGTCCAGTTGATCTATCCATTTGTGACAATGGAGTATTAAAATCCCCTACTACTATTTTATTCATGGATAACTGGCTTTTCATGTCCAGTAATGCTTTTTTTATATAGTTGGGTGCATTAGAATTCGGTGCATAAATATTTATGATTGTTATTTCTTTCTCCTGGATAGTTCCTTGTATGAGAATATGGTGACCTTCTTTATCTCTTTTAATCAGTTTGGGTTTGAAATCTATTTTATCTGCAAACAGGATAGCCACTCCTACTTTTTTGCATTTTCCTGTGGCATGGAGGATTGTTTTCCAACCTTTTATTTTCAGTCTATGGGTTTCCTTCTGAATTAGGTGTGTTTCCTGTATGCAGCAAATTGTAGGATCTTGCTTCTTGATCCAATCTGTGTCTTTTAATTGGCCCATTGAGGCCGTTGACATTAATACTTATGACTGATATGGACATATTCAGAGCTGCCATGTTTCCCAGTTCTCAGTTCTTTTCTCCTTTGGTTTTCCCTTTTCTATTTAGTTTCTTGTTTGCCCCAATGAGTTCACTCTCCTGGGTCTCGTGGGTATGGAATTTTTTTTTTTTCCAAGATGTTCTTTAGGATGTTTTGGAGTGCAGGTTTCGTACTTGTGAAGTTTTTCAGGTGTTCTTTATCATGGAAGTATCTTATTTCCCCGTCTATTTTGAAAGATAATTTTGCAGGATACAACAGTCTAGGTTGGAGGTTGTTTCCCTGCAATGCTTGAAATATTTCCCTCCACCCTCTCCTTGCACTGAGTGTTTGTGTTGCAAAGTCTGCTGTTATCCTAATGGGCTTCCCTTTGTAGGTGAGTTTCTTCCTTTCTCTCACTGCTTTTAGTATTTCATTCTTTTGTTGTACATCTGGAACCTTGGTAATTATGTGTCTAGGTGTAGCTATTTTTATTTCACGGGGTTTTGGAGTCCAATAGGCCTCATTTATCTGTATGTCTATATCTTTTCCTGTTAAGTTTTCTGTTGCTCTATCTGACAATAGCTTTTTTATGT
>PVIC010040048.1:0-16791 GCA_004025085.1 Thryonomys swinderianus | reverse complement strand
TGAGCAGTCTAGTCTTCTGAGTGCTGTCTACTGTCTACATCCCTATGAGCAGTCTAGTCTTCTGAGTGCTGTCTACATCTACATCCCTCTGAGCAGTCTAGTCTTCTGAGTGCTGTCTACGTCTACATCCCTCTGAGCAGTCTAGTCTTCTGAGTGCTGTCTACGTCTACATTCCTCTGAGCAGTCTAGTCTTCTGAGTGCTGTCTACGTCTATATCCCTCTGAGCAGTCTAGTCTTCTGAGTGCTGTCTACGTCTACATCCCTCTGAGCAGTCTAGTCTTCTGAGTTCTGTCTACGTCTACATCCCTCTGAGCAGTCTAGTCTTCTGAGTGCTGTGTACGTCTACATTCCTCTGAGCAGTCTAGTCTTCTGAGTGCCTGATGGAATCCTCCGTGACACATTCTAGGATTTCTTTAGCTCACATCTCCAAGCCCTTCCTAACTCCTCACACAAACAAGTTCTAAAGCCTTCCGAACAACACGGTCAGGTATAGTAACAGCAGTGACCCACTTCTAGGTACTAATTTTGTGTTGACCAGTTTTTCATGACTGTGACAAACTAGCTGACATAAATACATTAAAGGAGAAAAGATGTACTTTGGTTTATGGGTTCAGACATTTCAGTCCATCATGGCTGAAGGGTGTTCTGGAGCAAAGCTACTCATCTCATGTTAGCTAGGAAACAGGGTAGAAGATCACAGAAGGAGCTGGGGGAAAATATAATTCTTAAGACCATGTCACCACAATCCATTCCTTTCAGATAAGCCTGATTTTGTAAGTCTTCATCACCTCCCAATAATGTCATCAAATTTTCAGTTCATCAGTGGATTAATCCACCAATGAAGTTAGAGCTGTCATTGTCCAGTTACTTCCAAGAGCCTTACTTCTGAACACATGAGTTTGGGGACTAATGATCATTGATCTAAACCACAACAATATTTGTTTATCCATTTATCTGCTGACTGACACTGGGGTTGTTGTTAGATTTTCTTTTACTATTGTGAATAGTACTCCTATGAACACTTGAGTACAAGTGTTTGCATGACTGCTTTAAAGTTCTCTGGGATTTATATCCAGGAGCAAACTTATGGGGTTATACAGTATGTATGTTTAACTTTTGAATAACTGCCAACTGTCATGAATTTTTAAGGTTCATTTGTAAACTTAATTTTTAGAATTGCAAATTTGTTTCAGAACTGCTTGCTCATTCTTATAGTCTCTTGTAACTGCTCATATTTGAAAGGCTATTTTTAATTTCTTAAAATTTTCTGTATTGGAATCCCAGCACTTGGGAGGCAAAAGCAGGGGGATTGCTGAGTTTGAGGCTTGCCTGAACTGCTCAGGGCCATCCGGAACTACAAAGCGAGACCCTGTCTCAAAAAAAAAAATTACTATTAGTCAGTCTTTATAAACTAACTTTCTTCTAAGATTAAAAGTCTTACGTGTGAGATTTTAATGAGTATTGTTTCTTTTATCATTATTGTTTAATCCGTGCATGTTTTCTACATTTATTGAGTGATCTTATTCTGTGGAGCTGTATTTATTGCAGTTCTAATAGGCTGGGGTACTTTTCTTTTTCCAGCCATCAGAGTAATCTATCAACCCTGGGTCATATTTAAATATGTTTTCTGCTAAGTGTGCAGCACACAGGGAGGGTGCATTTGGGTGGCCTACCATGTGCTGAAGATTACAGTGATTCACAGAGAAGATTTTGTTCCCCCTTGTCATCATCATTAAGATCAAAATAAGAAACACTAAAAAATAAATAAATAAAAGCAAGTGTCATGGCTCTTTTTCTTTCATTCTTTGAGTTTATATCTGCTGAGTAAATAGGCCCCAAGGCAAAAATATCACCGAAGACACAGAGAAACAACGCAATAAAAATAGCTTCATTCACTTAATATGATAGCCTCTAATGACATAAAGCAAAGACTTGACAGCAGTTCAAGGAGATAAGCGAATCAAATCTCCTAACAATTGAAAATTTAATTCTACCTCTCTTGGTAACTAATAGATCAAGCTAACAAAAACGTCAGTGAGACCATAGAAAACTTAAGAGCGCAATCAACAAGCTTCATAGAGCAGGCGTACAGCGAATGCTGCTCCCACCAACAGAACTCCCATGTCAAGCCAACACGGAACGCTGCTAAAAACTGACCATGTGCAAGGTCTGAACCCACACCTACTCTGATGGTTTCGACAGGTTTGAGATGTCTTTGATAGGTGTAGATGGTCTACCTGCCTTAGGCTTCTCTTTCTTAAGTGTTTCCAGTTAGAATCGACCAAATGGAAGGTTCACAGTACTTCTGGGGCGCAGCGGGGGGGAGCAAAGCTGTGCTGTGGCTCACACAGGTTGCTGGGGACCTGGAAACTAACCTCAGAGTGAAGCAGCAGTCGGGCCTACAGTTGTTCTCCCTTCCCCATAGGTCCTTCTTCAGTGTCGCTGACCCTGGGCCAGCCGAGACGATGGCCCGGCTTCAGCAGGACACCTCGTCACCCAGATCAGGCGCCATCGGAAAGCACACAGTTTCTGTCTGTTGTCATGGGGGTGAAGCTCATGTGCACGAGTTCTGGTCTGAAAGTGCCCTTCCTCGCCCAGCCTCCTGCGGTGGGGATGTCTCAGCAGCAAGAATGATCCAAACACCTTCCAGAGGTTACTGCTTAACTGATCTCTCATTTACTGTGCGAGGTCAAGTCTTGGTAATAAACCTGCATCTCCTGGTAGTAGGTTTCCCTAGTTAAAGTCTTCCTAGTACACACATGAAATGATATAAAGAATTGAGGAAATGAGTGGAATAATTCAAGTTAGGCACAGAGTTGGGTTTTTTTGTTTTGTTTTTAGCTATATCAGTGTTTTTGAAAAAAAATTTAGACATTGGCTAAAATACCTAGAAAAATCACCTGAATTTTCACTTCTTCTCTACATTTATAAATACAGTCACTGATAATGTCCTTATAGAAGAAAATCTGATAATGTTATAAAGGCTTTTGTGTAAGCTTCTTTGCCAAAATATACAGTAAAAAAATCACTTGTTACCAACTATGAACATGCGTCTGTGTTTAACGTGTGTCTTTGTAAAGAAGAGTCTTACTGCCGGGCATGGTGGCTCACGCCTGTAATCCCAACACTCAGGAGGCAGAGACAGGAGGATTGCTGAGTTCGAGGCTTGCCTGGGCTACATAGTGAGCTCAGGGCCAGCCTGAACTACAAAGCGAGACCCTGTCTCAAAAAATAAAAAATAAAAATAAAAAAAAAGAAGAGTCTTACTGCTGTATCATGGTCATCCAATACTAATCAGAGTGAGAAATCAAGTGCTGCTGATTTATGCACTAACATTTATGAAGCATTTCATCTAACCTAATGCTAAAACTTGAAGTGCTTTATCTCATTACCCTCATGGGACAACTTTGAAGTAGAATATTTTAAAAATGAAGAAGCTAAGTGGTATGAAATGGAACTCATACTAGTCAGGTTTTCTATCACTGGGGTGCAACACCCAACATCCCAAACTTAAAGGAGTGGAGGTTTGATTTGGTGCACGGTCTCAGAGGATTCAGTTCATGGTCACCTGGCTCTAAGAAAGGACGATCATGGTAGAAGGGCACGGTGAAAACAAGGCTGCTTAACTTATGGTGACTTGGAAGTGGAGCTGGGAAACAGAGCCAAAGACAAAGAGATAAAGGACCAGATACAGTACTCAACCCAGTAAAAGCCAGAAATGTGCTTTAATAATTCCTCATTGGCTCCCAAGCTGACCAAACTGACATTGATTGTTAAGTTTAACCATCACAGAACCCAAGTCCTTCATTTCTAGTCAGTCTCTGCTTGTCCACCACTGCTGCTGTGTTTCAGTACAAATAAGGCCTTCCTTGAAAACAAATTTCTGGCAGGATTTTAGAAGAGACATACCTCAGAACTTGCTTTCTTGGTTGGTCTTATTTTAGGAAAAACATAGTGTTTATATAGGTCAGAAATAAAGTTGCAATCATATCTTATGATCCATGCTCTGTAGGCTTCAGAGGATTTCAGTGTCATTTCTCCCACCAGAGTCCATCCCTTCATTTCAGCGATCTTTACTGTTGAGTGAAAGTCAAGAATTTGACAGTGTAAGGAGTATATCACATGCTGCTCTGCTAGCAGTTTTCAATGTGTGGCCTAAACATTCCTGGGAATCTCCAACATACTTTCCAGAGGTTTCTAGAACTATGTTATTTTTTTCTCCATAACACATCTGTATGAAACCAAATTTCTTCATGTGTTTAAAACAATATCACAACAGATTAAATGCAGAAATAGATACAAGAATCTACTAGTCTTCTAATGAGCTGAATTATAAAGAGATTTTCTTTAAATGTAAAACACTATTCTTCACTATTTCTTTCTTTTGAAATACAAACTTTTTAAATAAAACTATATTTGCATTAACATATAGTGAGTTTACTGTCATTTACTATGTTGTTTAATGTTTAAAACTTGTATTCTGAATTTCTTATATGGTAAAAATAGATTTATTTTACATAAACAGAAGTTATTTGGGGTCCTAAGTAATTTTTTTAAGAATTAGAGTCCTGTGCCAGGGATTTAGCTCAAGTAGTACCACACCTACCTGCAAGCACAAGGGCCTGAGTTCAATCCTCAGTACCACCAAAAAACAACAGCAAAAACCACACACACACACACACACACACACACCACCACCACCACCACCACCACCACCAAAAACCAAAAGAACAAAACAAAACAAAAAGAGAGTTAAAGAGTCTTAAGACCAGAATGTTTAAGAGCTACACTAACGTATTACATAAACACCATTCCCAAGCACACACTTTCCACCAACATGACTTCTAGCTCCAATCTTGCACACTTGGGCAACACACAAATGAAATTAAATCTAGGTTCTGTGTTTAAAATGATCTATTCTTTGTTTTATTCCTGGTCACTCTATAAAGCAAAATTACTTTCACAATGAAGAAGCAACACTAGTAAGTAAACCAAACCAAAAGACAATAAAGTGCAGTGAGAAAATTAAAAGAGTAATGCTCATCATCATGTGTCACTAGGGAATTGCAAAGGACAATGAGACATCATCACACATCTATTATAATGGCCAAAATCCAGCACAACGATAACACCAAGTGCTGGTGAGAGTGTGGACCATCTCTATGCTGTGGGTACAGCCATTGTCTTTGGGAGACAACTTGACAGTTTCTTACAAGATGAAACATTTTCACTATGCACTCCAGTAATTGAATTCATTGATATTCATCCCAATGAGTTGAAAACTTATGTCTACAAAGAAACCTGTAGGCAGATAATTATGGCAACCTTATTCATATCTTTCAAAATTTGGAAGCAACCAGGATGGCCTCTGTGAGTGGATTAGTGAGTTGTGGTGCATTCATACCATGGGTTACTGTTTAGTACTAACAAAAAATGAGATTTTAAGTCACAAAAAAAATGATAAGGAAGTATCTTAAGTGCATGTTACTACAAGAAATATGCAAATCTTAAAAGACAATATAGAGTATCTTTTCAGTGATATGGCATTCTGTAAAAGGTGAAGATCAGTAGGAATCACCTCATGTCTTTGGGACTTGTCTGTCAACTGCAGCACATTCTTGTTTATTGGCACAACTGTCAACATTTCACTGGTGTCAGATTCTGACTTGCACAAGGAACATTTTTTATTGTTAAAAACCTAGAAGATGGCAAGTGATTGGGAAAACTTTCCTAACTATTGTTCAAATGTTTCTAAGAAGCTGAATTCATTGCCAGTGGGTGTTGAAAAACAGGACAAGATATAAAGAAATCCAAAGTGACAGTGGCTGAAGTTGTAGGCAGCATCTTGGAGTGGATCACCGAACTTCAAACTTCTAGTTGGGGAATGGATATTTTGAAGACTGCTGTGGAAATTTGTTAAAGCATTATTTTCAAAGTAGGACTGAACTATTTTTTTTTAATTTGTTTGAGGCTCTTCCTTGACATAATCAAATGAACTATTTGATTTGTGTGGAAACAAAATCCAGGGAGCTGTTTTAAAAATCAGTGCTTGGAGAAAAAAGGATGTATAGGTAGAGCACAGAGGATTTCTAAGGCCGTGAAACTACACACCCATGTGAGACTGTAGTGGTCAATACATGTCACCCTCAGAGTGTACAAGAGGGATCTCTGATATATTATGGACCTGGGTGATAATGATATGCCAGTGTGTCCATCTGTTACAAGTGTACTATCCCAGTGCAGGAATATCGATAGTGAGGAAGGCTGGGGTTGGGGAAGGAAAGAGGGTACACGTAGTAGGGGTACACAAGATTCCCTCTTTCTGTTCAATTTTTGTATCATAAAATGGCTGTAAAATAAAGTCTGTTTCTTAAAAAAGTAACACAGTAAATCTCCTAAGAAGTTAGTCGTATGATTGAAGAAGGACAGAGAGACTTTTAAGTAGACTCCAAAGCACTTTTAAGTACTCTGAGAGATTTTAACTCAGTGCCACTGGTGAGCTAAAAGAAAAATCATGTAAGTGAGAATCTACATCATTATTCCTACTAGTGTCACAGCCTAGTGATCAAACCTTTAACATATAGGTCTTTGAGGGACATAAGAGCCAAACTATAACTTTATTGATTATTGTGTTTAATACAAAAATCTCTGTGAGGGGCCAGAGGGTTAGCTCAGTGGTTCCAGTGCCAGCCTCGTAAGCACAAGGTCCTGAATTCAATCCCTGATAACCACATACAATGCTGGGCGTAGTGACTTATGACGCCCACCAGCAATCAATACCACATACCACAGTGCCAGGCGTGGTGGCTCACACCTGTCATCCCAGCACTCGGGAGGCAGAGGCAGGAGGATTGCTGAGTTCGAGGCTTGCCTGGGCTACATAGTGAGCTCAGGGCCAGCCTGAACTACAAAGCGAGACCCTGTCTCAAAAAAGAAAAAAGTAAACAAATAAACAAACAGTACCTGGTGGTGTGAATCTGAGGCAGAAGCATCATGGTGGAAGGAGCAACAGTGCTCAGGTTATGGCGGCTGAGAAGCACAGCAGGGAACTGCACAGAAAGGAAGGCCCGAGGGCCCATGGGTAAACCTGAGGCCACGCCTCCAAGGTCCACCAAAAATGGGCAGGAGCATGTTTTCCTCATGTGCTAAGCATTTCCCAATCCAAAGAAGCTGATCTGTCAGGATTAATAGTCACAGAGGATAAATCTTATTCTCCAGAGAACTGAGGCTCTAAAAGTTAAAGCAGTTCACTGGAAGTTATACACGTGATGAATGTTTAAGCCGAGATTTCCCCTAGATGTGTCTGCCTCCAGAAGTATCATCTTCCTTGACTTCTTGTGATGTCCCCATTATACAGTGAAGAGTTTAAGGATATTGCCCTCTTAAGTATCGTGCAGAGCTGCCTTTTTCCCGAGACTCATTTCTGGCCAGCCCATTACTGAACAGCAAATGAACAAGCCAAGGAAAGGACAGTCTGGTCTCTTCGAGCTTTAGGTGTATAAATTTGATATAACCCTTGATGATCAAGTATATAAGAAAGCACAGATGACCGCAGTCATATAAGGCCCTGCTGCACAGCAAGCATTATGTGCTTTGTCCTAGTACAATATGATCCGTCAGTAAGTAGCTGTCAGTTTCTTCCAGATCACTGTATTATGTATGGGTTGCAGGGCTACCAATTAGATTGAGCAAGTGCTAAAAATAAATAAATGATGAGGAGACTTCTATTTTCATCCAGGATAATTAGGGCCTGCATTTGGGGTGCTGAGGTGGAGCGGTGGTTGAGGGAGTCGGAGAAAACAGGAAAGACAATGTGAAGCCCTTGAATACCCTCGCAGTCAGCCAGTTGGTCACTCTGCAGCTTCTGTGTACAAATGGACCCTATTCCCCAACTGGGCCCTTCGCTGGGGCCTGAGGCCGAAGGCTAGAGGGAGGCAGTTATGCAGTGCTCAGGATTTTATTCTTTCTTAAGATCCTCTTATATAACCGATTTGTTGTGCAATAGAGCAGTTAGTGGTTTAAGGAAGCTGGCCTGCACCTTAGATAAGAAGTTGAATTATTCCAAGGGACATTTGGAGTCAGGCAGCTGGGAGACAGTCCGGGTGAGTGCCCCCCCCCAGAGCACGGTATTACAGCTGAGAAGTTCCCTCTGTGTAAGTCACATGAGTGCCCCACTTCCTGAGCATCTGTATTTGGTGAGCACTGGAAACTTCTTGCTTTCCCACTGAAGGCCCCCGGCTTCCTCTTGGTAAAGTCAAAAACATGACCCCATTGCAACAGAGGCCAAAAACAGCAGTTTGGTAGGAGGGGGAAAAGAGGAGAGGGGGCAGGGCACCATGATTAAAAAGAAATGATCTGAGAGGATTGTATGAGTACTAATGCCCAAAACCAAGATGCATACATGTACTGACATAAGTAAGCACGCGTGCACGCACGCACACACAGAAGCAGATGCTAACAAAGACAACCATGGAACAGTCTAGAGGGCGCAATGTAAGGGAGGGAAGAGAAAGAAGGGGAAACAGAAGCATCATCCTGAGACACCGAGTGATCTACACATTGGCCAAGATAGTTCTCTTTCCATAAAAAAGCTGGAACAGGTTCTAGAAATAGTGCATTAGAATGTTCATCTCTCGGCAAATCGGCCTCTCGGCCACAGCAGGCTGTAGAGGGCCTCGGTGTCTGTGTCTTCTGCCCCCCCAGGTCCTGGGTGGGAACTGCCTGGAGGCTGAAGCTTCCCCAGGGAGCAGCGGCAGAACGTGACATCTGCTCAGGGCTTTTTCAAAATCAAAGATAACGGCAGAAAATGAGCACACCAGTTTTTCCCACCATCGTCTCCTTTTTGTTATATTCCACCTTCAAAATCCCGGGGGTTGGTGTGACAGAATAAATGTCTTCTATATATACACATTTTGATAAAAGAAAGTAAATCTGTGCTACCAGATCCTATACCTGACGAGATCCTAGCAACTTGACAGAGGGTTTAATCTCCGCATTTATGATCCCTGTTGGCCTTGAATAATAAATGGGTTAGAATATTTTGACATAGAATCCTGATCCTGTGCAAAGGGACAGATAGTAGGAATCTGTAATACTATCTTATTGCACAGTAGAGTGATAACAGCTAATGATGTAGTGTCTATTTCAAAATATCTAGAAGAGAGGATTTGAATATTTTTACCACAAAGAAATGTTTGAAGTGGTAGATGTGCTAATTATTTAAATTTAATCATTATAAGTTATGTGCATATACACTTATCAATAGGCAGACAGAGCAGGACTTGGGACAGACTCAGTGGTAGAGAGGTTGCCTACCATTTGTGAACCACTGGGTTTGATCCCAGCACTGCCACAAGTCACCTGTACCCCTTAACTATACATAATTATTATGTATCAACTTAAAAGGAAACTTCCCCAGACCAAGGCAAGGCGAGGAGGAGAGCTCTGGACAGGAAGCCGTCTCTGCCTGCTTCCTTGCTTCGATGATAAGAGAGCATCAGATTCTCAAGCTGTGTCAAGAGCTCCTTCCCTCCTGTGCCGCTTCCGGGGAAAGACCTGGTAAAGCTCTGCTCCAACCTCCGGCTCTTGCCTTCCAGAAATGAAAAGGACGGAGCCAGTGACCAGGACAAAAGGAGGAGGAATAAACAGATAATATGCACAGGGAAGCGGCATAAACCGAGAAAGACAGTATTATGGTTCGCACGTCACATGTTGGAGGTTTGGTTCCCAGTGTGGTCGATAGGGGAGGTGGTAGGGAGTCTTTATTTTTATTTTTATTATTTTTATTTTGAGACATGATCTTACTAGGTTGTTAAGGCTGGTCTTGAACTCACTATGGACCCTGGCTGGCCTCAAAATTCCTCCCATCCTCCTGCCTCAGCCTCCCAATGCTAGGATTACAGGCATGTACTACCACATCCCTCTATGTGTGGAGCCTTTAGAATAAGGAATCCAGGGGCTTTTCTTTGGTTATTGGACTCCAGCCCTTGGAAGGGATTACTATAGTGACTGTGGTATGTCTGGCTTTCTCCCACATGACGTGAACGCTTCCCATACATGCTCTTACCATAACGTCATCTGTCAGGTGACACAGTCAGGTTGTGCCTTGTCAGAACTAGCACAGTGGTATTTGGACTTCCAGCCTCCCAAACTGTGAGCTAAATAAAACTCTTCCCTTTATAAGTTACCTAGCCCCAGTAAGCAGTTATAGGAGGAGGAAACACTCTTTCAGGTAGAAAATGGAGTGGAAGTATGGAATGGAGTGGAGGTTGTATTTCTCTTAGTTAGAAACCACAGCAAGTACTTTTCTTTTCTTTTTTTATGACACAGGGTCTGACTTTGTAGTTCAGGCTGGCCCTGAGCTCAACTATGTAGCCCAGGCAAGCCTTAAACTCAACAGTCTTCCTCCTGTCTCTGCTTCCCAAGTGCTGGAATTGCAACCATGAGCCACCATGCCTGACAGGGTCAATAGCAAGTACTTTTCTCAAAATTGTCATCTCTGGCATATTTGTCATATCCATAAATATATTTCCTTTTTTTTTCTTTTGAGACAGGATCTCGCTTTGTAGTTCAGGCTGGCCCTGAGCTCACTATGCAGCCCAGGCAAGCCTTGAACTCAGCAATCCTCCCGCCTCTGCCTCCCATGTGCTGGGATGACAGGCGTGAGCCACCACGCCCCGGCACTGTGGTATGTGGTATTGATTGCTGGTGGGCGTGAGTCACCACGCCCAGCATTGTTGTATGTGGTTCCCAGGATTGAACTCAGGACCTTGTACTTGCGAGGCAGGCGCCGGAACTACTGAGCTAAATCTCCGACCCCATCAATACATTTCTAAGTGTTAAGATCCTACGACATATCTAGAACTGAACAGGGCAATTTAGGGGCTGTTAAATAATGGTCAGCCCATCGTGTCTATAGCCTCCTTGTTTCCAAGTAAATGATAATTCAAAAGACAAAACAGGGCAGTGCAAATATCTATAATGACTCTAAGAACAGTAGAAATTTAGAAAATAGAAACAGCTGTAAAAATATCCACTGTTTCTTGATAATAACAAGGTCCTATGATACAGCATGCTTGATTTCTTTATGTACATATTTATATTTTTAATTTTCATAGCAACTATTTTTTCACAGTTTTCTTATAGCCATTTTACAAATAGGACTTTGACATTCAAAGAGAGTAGGTAAGTTTTAGACAGTCTCAGTACAACGACCCATCTGAGGCAGGATTTTAAACTTCCTTACCTGACTTAAACTGCGCTATCTTAAACAGTCGCCGCATCTTCACTCCATGCATATGCCAGCTGGGCCTCCTCTTTTATCAGGAAAGCCATAGCTCCCTCCCCGAGCAGGGTTAAAGCAGATGACCTGGTCATCCCTGCAGATGTGTAGATAATAGGGGAGATAAGTTCATTTGGGCATATTGCTATCTTTCTCCCAAATAACCACAGCTCTTTTAATAAGAGAGGAGAGAATAGATACCGAAACTAGAGGCATCTGGTGTCCTGAGCCTCTTACATATATAAAATCTGATGTGATGGGAGATGCTGAAGTCTGGACAAGGATATGGGAATTAGGAATTGGAAAATTTTTCCCTTAAATTGAATAAGACCTAAAGGAAAAAAAAAACCTTACTTGGAGATAGATCAAATAGAGGTCCTGAAAAAGATGGGTGAGTAAAAGATGATTCCAAAGAAAATGGGAAGGGGGGGACAATAAAAAGGGGGAAGTACGGGGCAGAAGATGAGTGTGGCTTCATCTACATTGAGTCTGGTGGGATGGGAGGAGTCCGTGTGGACGTGACCTCTGTACAAGTGAGAACTGTAAGTCCTGGGTGAAGGACTCATTAGGCCTGAGATATCAGCATCACAGTCATTGTGGGGTAACCAGACAGTTTCTCAAAGCAGAGAACACAGCAGCAGAGGCACTGGAGGAACTGGAAGGAACAGTCTACTTAAATGAGGAGAAGAGTTTGTAGGAGTTCAGGGGAGCTTCAGGAAAGCAGGATCTCAGAAGACTACGAGTGACTTTCAAGACCAAAGTTGATTGTCAAATGCAGAGGAGCACTTGAAGAGGAAGGGAACTGAGGAGGACTCCTGATTTAGAGAAGGGAGATGATAGTTATCTAGAGGAAGAGGAATGGGAAAGAATGGAAAGCACAGAGCTCAGAATATAACTGAATCTCTCAACACTGGTCCTCTCCAAAGGGCCTTAGGGATTTCATGACAATGGGATTGATTTTAATTGCTGTTCTTTCCATATGGCAGATATGGCAACTCTTTATACTCCTGAACATTAATATATCACTTCATCGGGATCCCTTTACCAGAGCAGAACATTTATTTTATGAGATTACATAATGGCCAGACAGATAAAGAATATTTTCACACTCCATTGGGTTTGTTGTTGTTGTTTTACTCACAGCTGCCTTACGTTAGAAACCACCCACCTGTCCCAGGCCTGGGAAGCATTCCCACGTGCTGTGTGCCCTACTTCAAAGCCTGGCACTTCCCAAAGTCCAGCTGCCTTTGAAGTCTTTGAAGTGTCCGTGGGAGAAGCTCGAGTATCTGAGACAAAAAGTGCCTTCAGGTCCTCTGAGTGCCAAATCTCCATCACCACCTCTCGAGCCTGAAGGCTATTTTTCAAGCCTAACAGTTTTCCCCCCTTTAGGACAGAAGTCACCATTCTCCTCTACGTGTACTAAAAGGGCAGGGGCCCAGCGTGGCAGTGGGGCTGTAGACCATGGTTTGTCAGGGTGCAGAACACTCAGTTTTTCAGTGTTGCTCAAGTGATTTTCTCAATAAGAAGAAAATAGAGTCACTTTTAAAAATGACGTACAAGGGTTGATTGAAAATATGGTGAATGTTTAAAATTTTTCAAAAATTTATATGGTAGGGCTGGAGGGTTAGCTCAGTGGTTCCGGCGCCTGCCTCACAAGCGCAAGGTCCTGAGTTCGATCCCCGGTAACCATATACAATGCTGGGCATGGAGATTCACACCCACCAGCAATCAATACCACATACCACAGTGTGGTGGCTCACGCCTGTCATCCCAGCACTTGGGAGGCAGAGGCAGGAGGATTGCTGAGTTCCAGGCTTGCCAGGGCTACATAGTGAGCTCAGGGCCAGCCTGAACTACAAAGCGAGACCCTGTCTCAAAAAAAAAAAAAATTTATATGGTAAAAGACATACTGGCCAGAATAAGTTTGTTCATAGCTAAGGAGAATATTTGGAAAGGGATTATTGGGAAAATCTCTCTTAGTTTAAATTTTTTTTTTTTTTATCTAAACACTGTCTCTGGTGCTCATCCCTCATTTATCAACTGTTTCTGTCAAACGAAAACATTATAGCCTGTCGTCACGCTCCTTATTCACTGAATAACTGGCACCCGGTGGCTTCTGGCTGTTCCCTAAATTCAAAATGACCACGTAGGGTAAACACAAAAGCTTAGCCTTGCCTGTCTTAAACACACCCAGAAAACTTATATCAGCCCTCAGCTGGCCAAATCATCTACAGCAAAACCTATTTCATATCTTGGCTGTCTTAGGTAGTCTTCTCTGTGGCTGACTGTCATTGCCCAGTATAATTAGAGAGTTTTGTTCCACACATCACCAGCCTGGGAGATCAAATTTCAGTTTTCAAAGTATGCTTTCAACAGGATGTTGAAAAACCATCAGGTAAATGATCATTAAGTCAGAGATCATCTGTCTATAATGGTCATTTGGTTAGTTAGCATTGGCTACGTTAGGTGCGCTAACAAGTGACCTTTAAGATAATTTCAGTGCTTTACTATCACAAACATTTATTTCTCTGTCAAGTACATTAAAGGTGCCAGTTAGTTTTATCTTTGCCTCATGTTTTCATTTCAAGACCAAGCTAAAGCATAGCTCCTAATTCAGCCTTTGACTAGGGGAGAGAATCGTGTAATAAAACAGTGGAAACGCCACTTTACATCTTCCACTAAGCAGCAACAGATAGTCACGTGGCTGTGCCTGACATCCATGAAACAGGAAATGAAATCCTCCCTGTTCAGTAAGTGGCACAGCAAACAATTTGAACAAATGTTTTCATTGTAATATATGTTTTGATGCATATGACAAGAACATAATCAAATCTAGGATTTCACAGATAAATTTTTTAAAAATATTTAAGTGAAAACATAATTCAAACAGCACTTTCATGCAAACCATGGTACATTTAGTATGAAGATATGTCAAAAAGCATGATAGCAATATAAATGATTTGAGTTTAGAACACAGCACACTAAAATATCAGGTGGGGTCTCTTCTGCCTTAGTATTCAGAGTGTGTTAAATAAAATCTGTAACTTATTCATTGATGGCAAATGAACCAGACTCTAGATGGTCATCACTATTGTCTACTGTGACGGCTTGTGCCTAGATCTCCCCCAGAGACTCATGTGGTCATAGATAGAGCTTTTCAGAGGTGGCTGGATCTAAAGTGTGTGATGCTGGGATTAGGGTGTGTGATCACTAAACTAGTCCTCTGACTGGTTTAGCATAATTCTGGGTGTGGATAATGGGAAGGCTCATCCAGGGTATGGGTGGCATCACCAAAAGGCAGGTAACCTGGAAAAGATAAAAGAGAAAGGCAGATTGCTGCTGCTGTTCCTTGCTGCTTTGCTGTCTCCTGCCTGCTTGCCATGGACTATTTCTTCACTGTCTTGCCCCTCTGCCATGTCAACCTGCCTTAAGCCAGTCAACGATGGGCCTCTACAAGTTGTAAGTGCAAATAAACCTTTCCTCTTATAATTTTGAGTGTTGGGTATTTTGTCTCAGCAATGAGAAAAATAACCGAGACATCTACCAACACTTTATGCTGACACACGGAGATGAAAGCAAGTGTTACAGACTGAACTGTGTGCCTCCCAATCTGAATGTTGAAACCCTAACCCCCAAAATGACTGTTATTTACATGTAAGGCTTTTAGGGAGGTTAAGTGATACTAAATGAAATGGTAAGGGTGGGACTCTAATCCAACAGGTGGGCTGCCCTTATAAGAGGAGGATGAGACACTATCTACTCCCTCGCTTCACACAGAGAAGAGGCCGAACGAGAAAGTGGCCTTCTTCAAGCCAGGAACTGAGCCCTGATCAGAAATTGAATTTTTTGAGCTAGGGATTTAGCTCAAGTGGTACCACGCCAAATTTGGATGCACAAGGGCCTGAGTTCAATCCACAGTACCACACACACACACAAAAAGGAATCTTCTAATTTTTTGATATTGGACTTCCAGCCTCCATAACTATGAGAACCTAAGTTTCTGTTGTATATGCCACTCAGTCTTTGATATTTTGTAATAGCAGCCCAGACTAATATAAACAGTAATTAATATATAAGAATTTGTAGAGGGCCAATTATGTGCATACAAAAGTTAGCTAGAAACCAACAGGTATGGAAATAAATCATAGATGTTCACTTTCCTGAAGGGGAATTGAAATGTGTACATAAATAATGATGGTTGTTGGTTGAATAAAAAGGCAAGCACTGTGAAACTCTTGGGAGTCCAGAGTAAGAACTGGTGGAATTATGGCAGACTTAATAATGGGGAGGTCTTTTATGTTTCAACAGAGTATGGATGAGAGGAGTACAGGAAAGATCATTCAAACTGAAGGGCACAGAAGATCTAAAAGCACAGAGGTAGGAACTTTGAGGTAGGATGTGCAGTTGCAGGAGACAAGAACAAGTATGAAAAAAATCTTATCTGTAAACCTTTCAGAAGATGATCCATTTTAATGTGGAGAGTGACTTGATTGGATTTGGAAGGAGCAAAGGAAAGAAGGTGATAGAAGGTCTAGATTGGAGGCTTCTGGTGATCTCCAGCGAGAGATGAGAAGGTCTGAGCAGCAGAAGTGAGACTCAGAGAAGGTTGAGAAAACACAGACCAGACAGATGTGCAAGGCCAGGAAACGGGAGGAGAGGAAGTGATGTTAGAACACAGAAACCACAAAGACACACCCTGGGACAGTGATGTGTTGTGTCTCTTGAATTGTCATCTCTTTGGAAGAACTTCTGAACTTCTTCACAGAAAGATACACATGTGTGCATACATGTGCTCACACACAAACACACACACATGCACATACACACACACACACACACACTTCAATTTTCAATGGTTCAATTTCTTTTTTTTTTTTTTTTTTTTGAGACAGGGTCTTGCTTTGTAGTTCAGGCTGGCCCTGAGCTCACTATGGTGCCCAGGCAAGCTGCCGTGAACTCAGCAATCCTCCTGTCTCTGCCTCCCGAGTGCTGGGATTATAGGCGTGAGCCACCACGCCCAGCATTGTGGTATGCAGTGTTGATTGTTGGTGGGCATGAGTCTCCATGCCCAGCATTATATGTGGTTACCGGAGATCGAACTGAGGACCTTGTGCTTGCGAGGCAGGCGCCGGTACCACTGAGCTAACCCTCCGGCCCAATGGTTCAATTTCTAATGATTACATCTACCTATCTCCAGAGACAGATTAAGAAAACCTAAAAACCAGTTGGCTGTTTTTATTGAAACTGTGACATAATATTATTTTTCTATGATTACCATTCTACTTAGAAAATCGAAGTCAGTATTCTTTCTTGAAAATGAAACTTCTGATTAATCAAGGTTCTCCACCACTACCCTGTTGTTTATGTATTTTCCTATAACTATACCTAAAAAGTACAAACCTGTGGCCCAAAGACAGAGTCGGCGGTTTCTCAGGAAGAGTGTTTCATGGTGGCCACAGGCTTTAGCCACCAAACTAGAAGTTCTGCAGTCACTGCCAGGGGCTGAGGGC
>PVIC010040047.1:0-16962 GCA_004025085.1 Thryonomys swinderianus | reverse complement strand
AGTTTGGGGTCTCTCAGTTCTGAATGTTTGCACAGACTTGCGTGGTTAGATGTCCTTAGTCCCAAAATCCAAGGGCTTAAAAAGGTGTGGATGTCAGAGCGGGGCACAGTGGCACACTCTTGTAATCTCCTCACTGCGGGAGGCTGCCGCAGGACTGCACATTAGAGCCTGGCCTGAGCAACTGTGCGAGCCTTAGTCCCTAGTACAGCAAAAATAAATCAGTCAGTAAAAGTGGAGCTGAGATCTGTAGCTGACGTACACACGCCCGCGGAAGAAGGAGGGAAGGAGACCGCAGTCCTGACTGTAGCGGGGGGCTGGGCCTGGGAGCCCACTGCTGTGCATCATGACGGAGTTAGCTGACCGCCAAGCGCTGGAGCCTAGAGGGCACATCACACCTCGAAGCAGCCCCGAGCCCACCCCAGGGCCCGAACGGCTCCGTCGTGCGTGAGGTCAGCTGACCCCCACTTCTGTGGTCAGGGCCACGACCTCTGCCCACTGTGTCCGGGGGCTCCTCTTCCAGCAGCGCGCTGAAGCAGGGTGACCCGGAGCATGAGCGCCCCCATGCTCTCACCCTGCACCCTGGTTCTCAGACCCCGGGGCGGCTCTCGGCCAGGAGAAGCCACAGGCCCACTGCAGCTAGCCCCCACGGCTTGCGGGCCCTCTGCTCCTCCTGCCTTTCACTCCTGCCGATTCCCAGGTCTCCCAGCTGACACCCTGCAAGGCCACCGGGACCGCTTCATGGAGCAGTTCACAAAGTAAGTGGCTCACGTGCCGTGGTGGTGGACTGAAACCTGCTGGAGAGGCAGTTCATCCACACCTGGGGGCGCGTGGGGGGGCAGCATCTGTATTTCACGGTGATAACATGACAGAAAACGTCTGGACAGCATACACCGACCAGTGGCTGGGAAGTTACTGGATCTCTAAGAAGCCCCCCTGTCTCACGTGACCTGCTTCTCTGTCCTCTCCCTGACTTCGCTGGTCTCACGCCATTTGGATGCCGACAGCTCCCAAGTGTGTTTCCCCAGCCAGACCGTCTCGGTTCTGGTCTCACGTACCCATTTTGACACCACGACGGCAGACTTAAGTCCCAGGCTGAACTCTGGGTTTTCTCACTGAACTGTTTTCCTCGCAGTCTTTTCTGAGAGCTACGGTGCTGGTTCTTGTCCACGGCCAGTCCCTTTTGCAGATGCCTATACGCACCTCTGGCTCTGTATGTTTCCAAGTTTGAGCTGCCCGCCATGGCCCCTCCCAGGGCTTTCTGTCCCTCCCCCCGCCATGCTCTTCCAGCCCGGCCATCTGTTGGTCATCTGTTGTCACCCAAAAAACATAATCTCAGGCCCCCTTAGTCAAGTCACTTTTTTTTTTTTTTGCTCTATTTCACCGCACCTCACATCCTCAAGCACCCTATTTGTTTCCCTCACGAGTCCTTAGCTTCTTTGATTTTTGTTTTATCCATTTTATCCGTTGCAATGTCTGTAGCATCTCACGAACAGCGATCGGTGACATGTACAGCGCCTGATAAACTAGAGCGAACCAGCATGCTGATAGGCCAGCTCAGTAGTCTAGGAGAGACAGAGCTTGTCAGACAGAGGAGTAAATCATGCTGGTGCATTCGGGGGGACAAAAGAGTGACCCGGTGAGAGGTGTGGCTCCTCCCCAGAGTACATGTCCTGGGAGGAGGGCGAGAATGGGGCAGACAGCCCCAGAGGCCTTCATGATTTGGCTCTGTGGATAGATGCCGGCACTCGGGTTTCTCCTGTTAATTTCTTCACTCTTGACCATGGCTCCTAAGCGCTGAGATTTCAAGGCTCTTGCTGGTTCTCCGACGCCATCAAAGCAGCAGCTCGGGCTTGAATGAGCCTCCCGCCTGACTCATTCCATCGGGGAAGCCTGGTACATAGTCGATAATAAATGACTTAGTAAATCCTAGGAGACAGGCCCTGGGGCTGATTTCCTGGAATGTGAAATTCCGGTAGCTTGCAAAAGCAGTAGTGCCTATTACTGTTGGCTCCCGCCCAGGGAGACGGGATGTGTGGTCAGCTGGTTTTCTTCCCTTTGGTTTTTTTCTAGCATATGAAAACATCTCCTGTGCGTAGCTGCTTCCCTCTTTCTCCCTCACAGAAGTGGCTTTTCTTTGAGGCCTCACTGTCCTTGAATTGAGAAAAAGCAGCAGTGACATCCCAGGGACATGGCTAAGTCTTGATCTTGGTCTTGGGATCTGAAAGTCCGTAATGAGATCCCAGGGGCTTAGCTCATGGGCCTGAGCTTGAGAAAGGTCTGTGTTGATGCTGGGTGGTTGCTGTTGTTGGGATCCATAGTCCTCGGAATATGTCACTCTGGGTGCATTCACATTTCTTGGTCCTCAGTGGTTTTTTTGAGAAAAGAGATCAGGGAATGAGAAAAAAGTGTGGTTTGGGGTTTGGGGGGCTGGGAGTACTGCATATGTCAGGAGAATGTTTACTTAGCATACTTGAGGTCCTGGATCGAACCTCCAGCACCCCCCCAAAAAATTGATTTCTTCATATCCATGTTCATCTAAGATCAGAGCTTAGTATAAACAGGTCATCCTTCCCTAACTCCTCTGTGCCTGGTTCTTTGGTAAGTAGAGGCCCACAGAGCTCAGTTCCTGGCTTCTAGAATCATCCGGTCTAATGGGGAGATAACATATAATTTAAAAGCCAGGCTGATTCCTAGGGAAGAGTTCTGCCTTGGTAATTAAACTCCCTCCTTCTTTTCCTCTGAGGAAGTCAAGTCTTTCTCTGTTACTCTGAGCTAGGCCTGCACAGAAGACAGGTCTGCCGCGTAGTCCCCAGCAGTGAGACTCTGTTACTCTCCCCTCCCCACTGGCTATAAATGACCCTGTCTGTAATATCATAATTGAATTCTGCCACCATGGAGGACATCTCCTTGACATCTGTAACTGTGGGGTACCAAAGCTGAGGGTGCTATCCCCTCCTCGGGGCTGCCAGAGACACCCAGCAGCACCCGGATGTCCTTCTCCACCACCCACAGGCTGAAGGATCTGTTTCACCGCTCCAGCAACCTCCAGTACTTCAAGCGACTCATTCAGATCCCGCAGCTGCCCGAGGTGAGTGTGCCTGGCCGTACCAAGCACTGCAGGGTCCCAGGCTCATCTCTTGAAGCCTGGTGAGATCTCACAGGTAGGCACCGGCTCAGGATGTCTTCCTGTTCAGAACCCACCTAACTTCCTGCGAGCCTCGGCTCTGTCGGAACACATCAGCCCAGTGGTGGTCATCCCGGCAGAGGCCTCGTCCCCTGACAGCGAGCCAGTCTTGGAGAAGGATGACCTCATGGACATGGACGCCTCCCAGCAGGTGAGGACCTTTGAGAGAGAAACGCAGCCTTCCCATTGCCCCGAGTGCAGGGAAGAGGAAGGGGAAGACCTGGCCCAGCGGCACGGCCTTTGTCAGGGTCAGCCTCCCGCAGCACTTTTCTAGGGGGCTCGTTGCGTTGTCTAGGCTGGCCTGGAAGTAGGGGCTCAAACGATGCTCCTGCCTCAGCCTTCTACATAGCTGGGACAATAGACGCACACCTCTGCACCCAGCTTTATTCGGCCTTCTCTTAGCCATGAATCTAGACTGAAAACTCTGCTCTGGTTTTCCACCGGATCACAGATGGGTCGGCACCAAATCAGGAAAGGGACCCTTCTTGGCTGTTGCTCGTCTGACCTTGAGGAGAATTTTCCTGTGTCTCTGACTTGCTCTCCCTCATTTCTGGTCACTGCAGAGTTTATTTGATAACAAGTTTGATGACATCTTTGGCAGCTCATTCAGCAGTGATCCCTTCAATTTCAACAGTCAGAATGGTGTGAACAAGGATGACAAGTGAGTCCAGCCTGGGTTCAAGCTCATGGTACAGAAATAAACATGTTCACAAGAAGGTGCAATTCGGTGTTTCACTGCTGGGCACCTTGACCCCCTGGTCATATGTGCATGACTGTCCTGTTGGATGATTTTTTACTCATTTGATTAGTAAAAAGAATAAAAAGGATTAGACCATTTGTATACAAGCCACCTATGGGATAGTAGTCATGCTTGTATCATCAGTAATACTTACCTTAAAAGGAATTCTGAGAGGGGCCGGGGATTTAGCTCAAGTGGTACCACGCTTATCTTGGAAGCAGAAGGGCTTGTGTTCAATCCCTTGTACCACAGAAAAAACAAAAAAAGGAATTCTGAGAACTAGATAAAGAATGTCTTGCTCACAAACATTCGCCTCTTTAATCCCATCAGTAACTATGACATACCTACGGGTACCAGATTAGGTAAAACTTAAGGAACAATTGTCCGTCAATATCCAAGGGGGGTTGGATCCACAACCCCTACTCCCTAATATAAAGTTGGATTCTACTTCCATAGAGCCTACACTCATCCTCCCAAATACTTTAGACTGTCCCTAGATGATTTACAATATCTAACACAGTGCCAATGCTGCTGTGTGAATGGTTGTTACACTGTTACGTTGTTCCCAGGTATTTCCAGTCTGTAGTTAGTTGACTCCACAGGTGGAGAGTCTGCAGATATGAAGGGTTATCTGTGTGATTTATGGTGTTGAAGAATCATCCCCAAGTGACACCAGCTTTGAACTTCCTCGCCTGGGCTCCCATCTCACACTTAGAGGGCGAGGGGAAGCGCAGGGTGGAAACGAACGCAATCTCCTTCTCTCCCCAGGGACCACCTGATCGAGCGGCTGTACAGAGAGATCAGCGAGCTGAGGGCCCAGCTGGAAAGCATGAAGACTGAGGTGTGTGCTGGGCTCTCGTCTGCTTTTTTGCTTCCCCAGCACATGTTAGGTTTTAACATTCTACCTGTGTCTCATAAATCCAGGGTGGACCACCTCCAGCGTAGGTTACTTAGCAGAAGCCCCAAAGCCAAAAGAACCTCTCAGCTCATGGTCTCCATTAGAATTCATTCCATGACAAGTGCCTTTGGACAGCAGCTGGGCCGGGTGCTGGCGTCCCTGGTAGCCATGGTTACTGCTACCTTCCCGGGGCCTGCTGCCAAAGACCGGTTCTCACTTGGCCTTACAAGAGTTCAGTTTGGAACTCTTGTGGCTGTTGGTTGCCTTTGAGTCTCTACATGATGTGTGATTGAAAAACATAGTGATTTTTTTTTTTAATTTATACAATAGAAGACACATTGGTGTGAATCTCCCCTACAGTGCTCCCCCTTGCTTTGAACACAGCCTTGCCATTATTGTTTCTGCTTCCTGAAGCAGTTCTGGAAATGCTTTTCATAAGTGTCTTTATTTGGGCTCCCGTGGCTGCCTTCTATGTTGTTAGTTAAAAATATCTCCTCCTGTGGCCATTTGGGATTTGAGAAAGAGCCAGAATCACATGTGGAGGGAGACCCCGCAGGATTTTACAAGTCTGCCTTCGCAGGACACTGACCTGAGTATAATGAGGTCCTTTGTCACCTCACAAAGGCACAGAAGAGGATTTCAGAACTGTCCCACCACGTGGCAAGAATGCCAAGATGAGCAAGTTTAAAGCAAGGGAGATAAACGGCAGTGTCTTTGACTGTAATAAATTATTTTAAAATGTTAACCACACCTTGTAGATGCCTATGCCTCAAAGCCGTGGCTGGTCAGAAGCCTTGACCCACAGGGCCAGGCCGGGCATCGTCTCCTTCCTCCTCCCAGCTCGCCCACTGCTACCCTCAGGCCCCTGTAAGTAGGATCAGAATTCCTCTGCCACCAGCCCCGGTTAGTGGGGGGGGAGTGGCTTGAAATAACAGAAGGCTTGGCTCCTGTGAGACCTTGAGACCTGGCTGATTAGGGAAACTGTATTTATAGCATCCCATGGTATCTATAGGGCACTAATGCCAGGGCACACTGTACACACTTGAAATCCAAGTATACTCAGGTCCTTTGTCACGGCACAGTGTTTGCCCAGAACCTCCGCACATCTTCCCACTGGAGTTTAAAACATCTGTAGGTTCTTTATACCTGACTTGATGTGGTTGGCTCGGTCCATGGATAAGGAACTCGTGGATACCGAGGCCAGCTGTGTTTGGTCAGCGCTGGAGACAGGAAGGACCCTCTGTCCCGCCTGTCACACGCTCCAGGGCTCACCTGAATCTCTCCCGCAGAGCCAGCGGGCCGTGCTGCAGCTGAAGGGCCGTGTAAGTGAGCTGGAGGCCGAGCTGGCCGAGCAGCAGCACCTGGGGCGGCAGGCAGCCGATGACTGCGAGTTCCTCCGGGCGGAGCTGGACGAGCTCAAGAAGCAGCGAGAAGACACAGAGAAGGCGCAGCGGAGTCTGACGGAGATAGAGAGTAAGCGGGGTCGGGGTTGGGCCTGACGGCAGGGTCTGGGCAGACCCAGGACAAGGAAGTGCTGCGGAAATGCCAGCCTCTCTCACTGGCCAGAGGGACAGACTTGAGGGCAGCAGATCAGAGACCCGTTGGGTCCATAGAAACAGGAACTACAGAGGTGAAAAAGGGCAGGCTGCCCGGGGGCAGAGGACTGAGTCCCAAAGAAGGAAGTAGGACAGAGGCCTAAGGAGAAAAATCGAGCTAAAGGCCGAAAACCCAATGACAGTAATGTCCTGTACAGACATGTCTGGGAGTTACAAAGTAGAGGAAGGATTTTAGTCAGGTGAATTCTTTGTGGTATCATCTTTTAAAGATGGTTTCTGAGAGAAGTCTGTAAGTAGGAGTTAGGAGGGAGAAGGTCTGTGTCCTCACTGGAAGGAGGAAGGTAGAGGGTCCCAGCCATGGGCGACGCCTCACCTCCATCCTTGACAATGCAGGGAAGGCCCAGGCCAATGAGCAGCGGTATAGCAAGCTCAAGGAGAAGTACAGCGAGCTGGTTCAGAACCATGCTGACCTGCTGCGGAAGGTAGGACCTCCACCCCTTTCACCAGCCCACAGGCCCAGTGCCACAGGGGAGACAGCACCCTATTTCTTGGGAACCCCAGCTTTACAACTCCCCTTGCCTTCCATTTCTTGAGCTCTGTCTTAGGTGCCAGCCCCTCTTAGAATCACCCACTGTCTTTGTTACTTCTGTAAACTCTGCAGTGCAGTATCTGAAGGTCTGGCTGGTTCCGGCGTCCCTGAGGGTAGGAAAGTGATTGATGTGTCTGACTCCTAGGAACTCATAACCTGAATGGGGTCGTCGGTTCTAAAAGGAAGATGTGCTGGAGCTGGAGATACCAACTGAAGACATTCTTCTTCCTTACAGAATGCAGAGGTGACCAAACAAGTCTCCGTGGCCAGGCAAGCCCAGGCAGATTTGGAACGAGAGAAAAAAGAGCTTGAAGATTCCTTTGAGCGTGTAAGTGACCAGGCCCAGCGGAAGGTGAGTGGAAGGAAACAGGAGATGGGGTAAAGGTGGCCATGGACAGGACTTGGTCGTCTGCTGCGTGGGTGGCCCTGAGAATATATTTGAGGACAGCAGCAGGAAGGACATGGTCACAGATACACGCACAACGCAGAGTAGGGAAAAATGGTGGCACCCAAGGAGAGTGAGATTCGTCAGTAGAAAGCTCCCCAAGAGCGAGGACTGAGGGGTGTTTGAGGAGGGGAAAGCAAGAGAGGAGCCCACATTCAGAGAGGTCTGCAGGGCAGAGAACATCACTGTGTGTCTGTGGGGTTGGCAGGTGACGAGGCGTTTCTTAGCGGAGTACAAGGTGTCAAGCAGGTAAGACGAGGCGCCTGAGACGTAGAGGAACGGCCTTCGCACTTTTTGTGACCCAAAATAGAAAATACATTTGCCCGTGGGAAATAAATGTTTCACCAAGAAGTACGTCCTCTTCCTGTCCAATGCTTTTGAATGGCTTCTGTTCCATTGCTTAGTGTCAGCTCCGAGTTCCTAATGGGTGGTAACCCACTCTTTGGGAAACACCACTCGGAAAAAAAAATCGAAGAAAGGGAGTACTTCCAAGATGGTGAGACGTCACGGTCCATAATATTCTAAGTGTGGGGCTGGGTGTGCTCCCACTTGCCTGTGATGCCACCACTCAGGACACTGAGTCAGGAGGATCACCGTGAGTCTGAGACCAGCCTGGGCTACAGAATAGGACCCTGTCTCAAAAACCCCAAACAAAACAGGATTCTAGGTGTCGGGTGCCTAAATCACAGTCCCAGTTCAACCCTCCTCCATGCGGTGAGCTCTCCCTTGGCATTCTGCTTGGCCAGGATAAAAGGCGTCGGTACAGTCTGGGCCATCGCCCCTCCACCCTGCCCCCGGCTTTCTGTTGGACCGCAGCTTCATAAGCAGAGCACAGTCCCACGTCGATAGCGTGGACTCGGCATCGGCGTCCCCTCTCACCGGCACCAGCTTAGAGCCCTCCTTTCTGCCCTCGCAGACCCAGGAGCAGCAGGAAGTCCTGGAGACCTTGAAGCAGGAGCTGGCCACCAGCAGGCAGGAGCTACAGCTGCTCCGCAGCAACGTGGAGACGTCCGCCCAGGTGAGCCGGGCCCAGCCTCCTTCCTCAGCAGCCAGGCTTCCTGCCAGGGCCAACTGGTCCTGCCGTGAGCACGGGGCAGCGAGCGGCAGCAAAGGAAGCATCATGGGGCTGCTCCTTGGCACCAGGAGGAGGGCTTGGACCTCGGGTGGGACAGGCTGACTTCCCAGCACCCCCTTCCCGTGCTGTCGCCATTCTAGTCAGAGGCCAGATGCACAGCGCGGATCACGGAGCTGGAGAAGGAGCGGGACAGTTTGGCGAGCACCGCGGCAGGCCGGGAGGAGGAGGTGGCAGCCGTCCGAGAGCAGCTGAAGTGCTCCCAGCTCCAGCTGGCCAGCACACAGGCAAGTGTGGGATGCTCGTGCAGGCCCAGCACCTTGTGCTCGCCCACGAGGGTGCATGCGCGGAGGCGGGGTGTGTGCCAGGTTGGGCCATCATCCTGCTTGCCAGGGCTTTGTCTGGGCATTGCTCTTCATGTCAGCCAGTGAGCGACCAGGCAAGGTGCCCGGTTTCATAGGAGCAGGGGAGCGCCCAGCAGTGTCCCCGGTGTGGAGAGTGGGTCGCCATGGCCATCGCACATACCTGTGGCCCACGTCCAACTGTTCCTTTGTGTCTCGAGCTCACTGGCTTGCACCTTTCGTGACAGTCTGAAACGAGCCCCGGGGCGCCAGCGAGGTCCCAGGTGGAGGCTGCTCGGCCCGAGACGGGTCTGGGGCAGATTCTCACCTCCCTGGGCTGTTCCAGGAGTCTGTGCGCCAGCTTGCCAGGGACCAGCGGAAGGCTCTGCTGCTGCGGTGCAGGAGGGCTGTGGAGCGCATGGTGCAGGAGGCGCTGAGCCAGCTGGAGGAGCCCGTGCTCGTCAGCTGCGCGGGGTCCACAGGTACTGCCCCCTCCGGCCGCATGTCGGTGTCCCTGGGGCGCCCAGGCCCCACCCGCGGTCAGTCACGTGGGAGCTGTGTGGCAGGGCCCAGGCAGCCGTGCTGTCCTTGGGCCCAGGCTGTGATAACCAGTTTCCTCAGTGGCACACACTGTGAGCAGGACCCTGAAACAGCCATGAGAGCTGAAAAAGGAGCCGTGGGCAGCGCTATGTCTGCCTGAGGAGAAGACTAGGGAGCGAATCAGGAAGTGGCCACTCGGGAACTGGAGGAGGCAGAGAGGCGGTGCGCGGCATAGTGTGGCAGAAAGAAAGTCCCCATCTGCCCACAGGATCCACAGGGCCCAGTGTGTGTGTCAGCAAGGCCTGGGGAGACGCAGGACCCTGCCAAGAACAGTCCTTATTACAGGTGGTTTTGGTTTTTTGTTTTTTGTTTTTTGTTTTTTGTTTTTTTGAGACAGGGTCTCACTTTGTAGTTCAGGCTGGCCCTGAGCTCACTATGTAGCCCAGGCAAGCCTCGAACTCAGCAATCCTCCTATCTGCCTCCCGAGTGCTGGGATGACAGGCGCGAGCCACCACGCCCAGCAATTACAGGTGTTTTTGAACCAAGGGGGAAAGGTGGCAGAGTCCCGAGCTGTCTACGGGAGGATAAGCAGAAGAGAGGACGTAGGTGATAGTTGATTTCCCACCGGATGGAAGAGCCCTGGTCAGTGGGGCCATCTGCACAAGAGGCAGTTACCGTGAAAGAGCATGCCGAGTGCTCGGCTGACTGAGGGGATCCCCGCACTGCAGTCACTGGCCAGGGAGGCTTTGAAGAGCAGAGAGCCGGGTGCAGTACACACACCTGTGATCCCAGCACTTGCGAGGCTGAGGCAGGAGGGTCTCAAGCTGAAACCCTTAGTTTGAGTTTAGTGAGACCCTGTCTTAGAAACAAAATATAAAAAGGTCTAGAAGGCAGTTTAGCATCCCAGGGCTCAATCTCCAGTGCTGGATGGAAAAAAAAAAAAAAAAGGATTGAATTACTAGAGAAAAATGGAAATGGGAAGCAATTTTAAAAACCCGTCCTGAGCATTGGCCCACACCTGTAGTCCTAACACTCGGTAAGCTAAGGCAGGAGGATTGCAAGTTTGAGCCCAGCCTGTCTTAAAGTAAAAAATGTAAAGGGCTGGTGCAAGCGTTCTGGGTTTAATCCTCAGTGCCCCGCCCCATATATACAATAAAGAAGCAATAAAAATAGAAACACATGTACTGAGGGCTGCTCGTGTGCCAGGCCCTGTCCTAAGGGCTCGAGTGCATATGTGCTGAGCCAGCTAGCCCTCCCAGTGTCCCCATGAGCAGGTCGTGCCATCCACCTGCTTTTGGATCATAGGGCAGCCAGAGAGCCAGTGCTGGCCCAAGGGCAGCGAGACTGAAAGGGCTCTGAAGGATTTTGCAGCATCCCTGTAGCAGCCGGTGTGAGAAGGGCGAGGCAGAACCTGGGCCGGCAACACGGTCCCAGCTTGAGGCAGAGGCTGAGGTGCGCAGCCGCGCGGCTCCTCCACGCGGGGAGAGGGTCCAGTTCTTCCCAGGAGAAGCGGAATGGCCAGAGCCCTCCCGCCCCTCCCCTGCCTCAGGGCAGCTCCTGCAGGGCCGGGGAGCTCATCTGTCCTGCGGCTTCCACAGGGAGGGGGACACAGGCCCCGAGAGCCCTTGCTCTGACCTCGCCCTGTCTTCCCTCTCACAGAGCACCTTCTCTCCAAGGTCAAGTCTGTTTCCAGCTGCATTGAGCAACTGGAAAAGAGCCGGAGCCAGTATCTGGCCTGCCCAGAAGGTGAGAAGGCGGAGGGCCAGGGTTTGGGAACGCTGCTGTGTGGGGACAGTGACAGGTCCCTGTCCACCAGGGAAAGGAGTGTGTAACCTTGAAAGGGGGGAAGCAGAGGAACTGAAAGTGACATCCACCGCCTGGCCTGAGAAACGTTTCTTCCCACCGCTGGCAGACATAGGTGACCTTCTGCACTCTGTCACCCTGCTGGGCCACCTGACCAGTGACACCATTGCTCACGGGAGCAGCACCAGCCTCAGGGCCCCACCGGAGCCCGCAGACTGTGAGTGCCGGGGGCTCGGGGCGGGGGGTCCCCTGAAAGCAAGACAAGCAGGGAACCTTTCAACGTGTTATCGCCCTGTGTTTCCAGCACTGACCGAGGCTTGTAAGGAGTATGGCAGGGAAACCCTCGCGTACCTGGCCTCCCTGGATGAAGAGGCTGGTCTGGAGAGGGCCGACAGCGCCACCATGAGGAGCTGCCTGAGCAAGATCAAGGACATTGGCGAGGTATTTTCCTCTGCACCTGGGACTTGAGGCGGGAGAGCTGGAAAAGCTGACCCGAGGGGCTTCTCGCCGCGCGTGGCTCCCTGACTGTGAACTGGGAAGGTGCCGTGTGACCGGCACTGTCTGAGGAGGAGATGAGAGGTTTTCCTGTCTCTGAGGGGTGGTGGTTGGTTGGGCAGGTGACACCTCAAGGAGACATAATAGTCCATTTATTTATTCTGTAAAGATGTTATAAATACGTCTTGTGTACCACAAATTGGTTAGGATAGGACCAAAATACATGAACCACATGAGAAAGGAAAATAAGAAAAGCAATATTTTACATTCTGATAAGAGATGTAATAGACATCTATTTTAAGATTATTATACATAGTATTATGGAGGCACAGGCCTGTAACCCCAGTGACATAAGAGGCTGAGGCAGAATGATCTTGAGTTTGAGGCCTGTCTGGGCAGACGTGGTGGCTCACGCCTGTAATCCCAGCACTAGGGAGGCAGAGACACGAGGATTGCTGAGTTCGCGGCGGCTTGCCTGGGCACCATAGTGAGCTCAGGGCCAGCCTGAACTACAAAAGGAAGACCCTGTCTCAAAAAAAAAAAGGAATATAATACAGGGTAACCCTTCATTCATTCCTAAACTATGTAATAGTAAGTTCACGGGAGGAAGAGTCCAGGGCCACGGAGCAGGTCCTGCTCGTCTCCCACTTGGGCTCCTGTTCTCTTTTTGCTTTGTTGTTCGCAGTGTTGGAGTCAAAGCCAGGCATTGCCCCTCCCCCGAGCTCTGTGCTTGGCCCTCTCCTCTGGATTTGCTAGGCTCTCCTGTGCCCTTTGGCCCATTCCTCTGCTGTCTTCCAAAGACAGAGATTGGCTTATGTTTCTTGTTCGATGACAGAAGTCAGAGTAGGAGGTATGATCAGTGAATATTTCTTTTTTTTTTTTTTTTTTTTTTGGAGACAGGGTGTCGCTTTGTAGTTCAGGCTGGCCCTGAGCTCACCATGGTGCCCAGGCAAGCCGCTGCGAACTCAGCAATCCTCCCGTCTCTGCCTCCCAAGTGCTGGGATTACAGGCATGAGCCACCACGCCCAGCATTATATGTGGTAACCGGGGATCGAACTCAGGTCCTTGCGCTTGCAAGGCAGGCACCGGAACCACTGAGCTAACCCTCCGGCCCGCGAATATTTCTTTTTAAAGCGTATTACAGTAAAAGGCACATTACCATGGACCCCCCAACAAACTATACCTTCTTGCTTCCAACATACTCATCCCACCGGCCTTGCCACTTTCTGAAGCAGTTCTGGAAGCATTTTTTTGTGTCTTTAGTTGTACTGTCACAGATGCTTCTGTTTCCCAAATTGACTCAAAATGTTTCCCTTCTATGGTCATTTTGACTGAGGAACAGTGAGAAGACAGTACCAGAGTTGGTGACTAAGGTGGGAGCAGGACACACCATCACATTTTTTTTTTTTTCCTTTTGGAGACAGGGTCTCTCTTTGTAGTTCAGGCTAGCCCTGAGCTCACTATGTAGCCCAGGCAAGCTTCGAACTCAGCAATCCTCCTGTCTCTGCCTCCCGAGTGCTGGGATTACAGGCGTGAGCCACTGCCCAGCACTGTGGTATGTGGTATTGATGGCTGGTGGGCATGAGTCGCCACGGCCAGCATTCTGTGTGGTTACTGGGATCGAACTTGGGACCTTGCGCTTGCAAGGCAGGCGCCGGAACCACTGAGCTAACCCTCCGGCCCCACAGCGTCACATTTTTTACTGGACAGAAACTGCTGCAAATGTGATAACAAGAGCTGATCACAGAACACAATGAATGGTTGAATAAAACATTTATAGCAAGAGACACGCTGACATCAGTCTTCAGCACAGTTACTCCTCCTTGCTTTGAACATACATCCTGTCATTCTGACAATGTGTCTTTTACCGTAGTAGGTTTTTTTGTTTTTAATTTAAATATCCACTGTGTGTGTGTCACTCAGCACGCAAGGACATTTCCTATCGGTCCATTCATTCTCCCCGCTGGGCCGTCCACCCCGCTCCTTCACCAACGGTGCTCATGGCTGGCACTGTTGGGCATCTGCTCGCCGTGTTTCCCAGAGGTCTGGGCCACACCTTTCGTTGCCTCCCAGGCTCTGGCACGTGGACACCAGAACCCAGTTTCTGTTTGGTTGGTTGAATACCACAGCAGAGGGCATAGAGAGAGCAGGTGAGATGAGAATGGCCTAATGTGGGGTGTGCTTCCTGGAGAGGAGTAGGGTGAGCTCCCCATATGGGACTGACAAACTTCGTTTCCACGGGATGCCAAGCCTGTCTGCTGCTTTAGCCTCATGAATACAGGGTGGTAGCATAGGTGACATTGGCACTATCTGGCTCTGCCAGAGACAGAGCCTCTTCCCCAGAATCATGCTGAGGTGAGTAAGCTGAGGACTTAATGTGCAGGTCCAGATATGGAGGGCACCGTGCAGAGAGAGAAATTAGAGAAAACGCTGCCGAGGGTGGTGGACAGATAATGGGCAAGCTCCCTTTCCCGCCAAGTATCTGAGAATCTTCCTGGGAAGTGCTGTGTAAATTGGGGGAAGAAACATTTTTTAAAAACTAAGGAAATTCTCAGGATTAGAACCTGGGAGGAAGCCAGAGCCAGCATTTGTCCTGTGTCTTTTTTTTTTTTTTTTTAATCTCCAGTGTCCTAGCACTTCATTTCAGTAGTCCACACATACCCAGGAAAATAAGAAAGAAAACAGATGACCAAACAGAACAATAAATTGCCATGAAGATCCTTCTTCCCAAAGTAGGAACCTCCAAGGGTTCACACCTTGAAAAATGGGGGATCCTCTCAGTGTTAGTAAATTAATGCAGTTAATTCACGACAAGGCTCCCCAAGAGCTCTTCCCTATACACCTGAGACTTCACATTCTTGATTCTAAGCAAAGAGAGCTAGGCTGCCGTGTGTTCCCAGCCAAACCTCCTGCTGCCTGTGTGGCCTGAGGAACTCAGACAGGGGCGAAGCTAAAGCAGCCAGGTGGACAGAGGCCGGGCGGCTGATAGGAAGGAAGCTCCTGGGTGTCCTAGCGGAATGTGCCTGAGCCAAGACCTCACAGCAGTTTCACAGGGAAGGTCCCGTGATGTGATTCACAGTCGTTATGTTTGATGTGCCTAAAGAGCTATAGGAGAATGTATGAGGAGTGTGGTGAAGGAACACTTCAGAATATTAGGGGAAAAACATAGAACTTCCAGAAATAAAAAATACACAAAAGTACTGACTTAGTATGGAAGTTCAACAGGAGATTAAAACGAAGCAGAAGGGGAGATTAGTGACCCAGATGACAGAGCTAAAGGAAGTAAAGAGTGTGCCACTGGTTTTTGGAACTGCAGTATGATGGCTAAGGACTTGGGGGGTGGGTGTTGAACGCTACTACAAGTTCCAGAAGGTTGTGTCCTCTTTCCCTCCCTAACTGCCACATTGTTAGTTTTACGTGTTACAGATAATATAATGGATTCATATGTATTTATTCTCCATCTTTCATTGTTGTTGTTGAGACAGGGTCTCGCTTTGTAGTTCAGGCTGGCCCTGAGCTCACTATGTAACTCAGGCAAGCCTTGAACTGAGCAGTCCTCCTGCCTCTGCCTCCCGAGTGCTGGGATTACAGCCTTGAGCCACCACATCTGGTATTGTTGTATGTGATTAGCAGGGATCGAACCAGGGACCTTGTGCTTGCTAGGCAGGCACTAGAACCACTGAGCTAAACCTCTGGCCCCATCGTGCTTTCTTACTCAGTATTCTGTCCATGAAGTTTATCCGTGAGGATACATCCATTTTCATTGTTTTATAATCTGTTATTTGGAGCTAGCTTAATATATTTGTTCTCTTGTTGTGGGGACATTTGGGTTCTTTCCAGTTGAGGCTGTTATGAGTGCACCTCTGTGGTCATTCCTGTGCATGTCTCCTGGGGCGTGTGTGTAAGGGATCCCTAGAGTGTGTTCCTAGGAGTAAAACGATAAGGTTGTAGAATGAACCCGATGCATAAAATGTCAGGAGGAAAATTAAGTCATAGAAAAATACAACAGTGTGATTACTTTTACTTTTGTTTGTTTCAGACAGGTTTTTGATTTGTAGTTAAGCTGGCCCTGAACTCACCATGTAGTCAGGCTGGCCTTGAACTCACAGCAATCCTCCTGTCTCTGCCTCCCAAATGCCGGGATTACAGGCATGAACCACCACACCCAGTATTGTGGTATGTGATACTGATCCCTGGTGGGTGTGAGTCACCCCTGGTATTGCTGTATGTGATAATAACGGATCAACCTCAGGACCTTGCGCTTGCTAGGCAGGCACCCGGAACCACCGAGCTAAATCTCCAGCCCTGTGCTTGAGGTTTTAAAATACTAACCCGTTAAGTAAACCAGTTCTGTGCAGATACAGGGCTAGGACCTGAGCAGCTGAGTGACCCTATGGGTTTCTCAGAGGCTCCCGCCTTGGCCATCTTACAAGGGTGACCTGTCTGCTAAGTGTCACCACAGCCCTTGTGATGCTGTTCATAGGAGCTGCTGCCCAGAGGCCTGGACATCAAGCAGGAGGAGCTGGGGGACCTCGTGGACAAGGAGATGGCCACCACTTCAGCTGCCATTGAAGCTGCCACAGCCCGGATCCAGGTAGGAGGGTCCTGTGGGCTCCTCTAAAGGGACACCGTTGTATCTGCCCTTGAACAGCCTTTCCCTGCGGACCCACCCTAGCCAAACATGAAGGCTAAGCAGCCCCTGTAAAAACAACTCACACCCAAACCCAGCGCACCCAGAAGGAGCAGAAACTAGGGGCCCCTGCTGAAGCAAGGCGAGCGGCTTCCCTGCGGGCCAGATGCTTCGGTATTAGACCCTCCAGGTTTGAGCTCCAGACTGCTTGTTAGTTGGATGACTTCTGAAAGTTAGGTTCATCTGCCTCAGATTTTGGTCCGGTTTCTAGAGGATAGCAATAATCATGATCCTACCCTGGAGGCACTGAATGGCAGCCCTGCTTGATAGCAGCAAACCTCAGACACAGCTGAGTGGGGGCCACCAGAAAAGTCACACATCACTCCTTGGTGGAAAGCTCAGACCACAGCCACTGTGGAAGGATCGCCTGCCTCTGGGAGCTGGTGGCAGGTGCCCTTCTTGGCCTGGGTGGTCACACTCAGCACTGTCTCTACCTCTGCCTGGACAGACAGGAGCCCAGAGCTCTCCCTGACCCTCCCAAGCTCTGAGTTTGGCGGCACAGATGGCAGGTTGAACCTAGAATATGGGAGCACATCGCTGGTTTCCTTGCATTCACCCTCCATGTAGAAACCATTCTTTTTTTTTTTTTTTTGAGACAGCGTCTTGCTTT
>PVIC010040046.1:0-16837 GCA_004025085.1 Thryonomys swinderianus | reverse complement strand
ACTTTTTTTTTTTTTTTTTTGAGACAGGGTCTCGCTTTGTAGTTCAGGCTGGCCCTGAGCTCACTATGTAACCCAGGCAAGTCTCGAACTCAGCAATCCTCCTGCCTGTGCCTCCCGAGTGCTGGGATGACAGGTGTGAGCCACCACGCCCGGCGAGCTCAACTTTTAATTTGTAAAAGATCAGTAGAAGTACTGATGGTGGAGAAACTGTGCTGGGACAATGGAGGTGTTAGGAAGAGGAGGACTCTGTTAGGGCAAGGAGAGGTGTGGGTGAGGGAAACACAAGCCAGAGGCATCTGCTGAGTACACAGCATGTGATGTTCTTGGGGCTCCTAGAGTAGAAGGCACTGAGCGAGTGGAGGGTGACGGAATTCTCTTGCTGAAGAATTACCTCAGGGTATTAGATCCCTAAAAAGCCAGCAGCATGGACTTCAGCAGGATAGCTCCTCTCACTGCTGCTTCCCTTTCCCATAATCCTCATGGGGAACCTATCTGGGTGTTACAAAGCCCAGGTCAGCGGCCATGTTGTCCTGCTTCTTATGGGAGGGAGGTTCCTTCGAGGAGCAGATGCTTCACTGACTGATGTTTGCACTACATGCTTGCAACCTGGAGCTAGTGTGGAAGGCATTGTGTGCAGATCTGTAAGCTGACCCCACTCCTCAGACCAGGTCTGAGAATCCCAGATAGAGCCTGGTGAGTCAGCCTGATTCAGTAGCCTTTTAGATATTTCAGGAGGGATGCGCCTAAATCATGGTGACAAATAGTTTTCAAATATGTGCGGATGGCTGGGGACAAACCTGAAAGGAACCAAAGCCAATGTAATGTAATATAGCTTCCCTCTCTGGCACTTTCCTTGTTCCTAAAGAAGACTAGCGCTTTCATTTGATCACATTCCCCCACCTACCTGCCTTATTTAGTTATTTATTTTAAAGATGTGGATATTCTGAGCACAGATGGAGAGTCATTGCCCAAGAAAACTACATGAAACCCTGAGCTCTGGTTTAGTTTTCAGATCCCCTGGCCTCTCCTTTCCTTCTCATCTACAGTCTCTGAGCACAGGGCACTAGGTAAAGAGATGTTGAAAGCACATCGCTCAGCCTGTGGGGGACTTCACCCAGTGTGGGCCAATGGCTTTCCCAGGGGAGGCAATATGCAAGTACTGCTTGGCCAAACTTGGATTAATTTTAGTCCGCCAACTCTTCAAAATCCTAAGAATGGAATACAACAGTGGATGCCAGAGGAAAGGAGCAACAGACCCAAGACCGTCCCAATGGGAGGTAGGTGTCTGCCATGCGTTGGTCCCTTCTGTCCCTGGCTATACCTGGTGACTGAATTGATTGCTTCCTTAATACTTTAATGACTTATTCTTTTTCCCACAGACTTGTAGCCAGCTGCTTGGTAGTCTGGAATAACACCTTTAAGGCTTCTCTATTCACTGCTATCCTTGAAAAGTCTAACAGCTCCTCTCGCAGTCCTTGACACTTGTGTTTTGGATTTGAAGGGAAATGCACTCTTCAGAGTAGAAGACACTACTTCCTCTTTCCCCATGGAAACTATCAGCCTAGACTGGTTAAAACTTAACGCATCATAGCAGCACCATGTAGACTCAATAGGTTCCATTTCTAAGGCCTTTTGTCCTCCAGTGTGGACATCAGAAGGGTCTGGAGAGTTTTTTCATAATGTATATACGTAGTCCTTGACTTAGGAACTTCTAATTCATGGCTTGGAGGTCAGTTTGGGTATTTGTAAGCTAAGAAAATTCCATGTTTGATGCTAAAACATACTGAAGTTTGAAAGTCTGTGATTTAGAAGTAAGGAGGAGGGATACTGAAAGGAAAGAAAGGAAGGGAGAGGAAAAAGAACAACAGGAAGAAATGGCCACAGAAAGGGCAAAGCAATTAGAGAACGTGTCCATTGGCAGGAGCACTGAGCAGGAAAGTGCTCCTACCATGAAGAACAAAGCAGGAGGCTGTATGTCAGTGTTAAGTGTGTGTGAGCCCATGTGCATCCCTGTGCATGCACACATCGCGCGCACACACACATAACATGGCCATCTGAGAAAAATCAGAGCGAGGCACGTCCCACAGGCCTGGGACCACTCTTTCACCTCTGACAGTTTTTCCACTCCCGGCATAAGCTATATCACACACGCCCCAGGGGACAAAGCACAACACAGCTGCGGAAAATTGGTAGTTGCAGTTGTGTGCTTCTTCCCAGTCCCCACTCTGGCTGTCACTATGACAGTATTTCTTTGGGTCACATCTGGCTGGTGGGGTATCAATGACTTGCGGTGAGGGAGAGGGAGGGAGTAAGAAAGGAAGATCACAAAAATACATCAGGGCCACCAGCAAAGTAAATTATACCTATTCCCGCCTAGCAACACCCACCCCCTGCCACTCTGCCACCCTGCCCTCAATCTGATGCCATGGAAGGCTTTTCCACAGAGACCTGAGGCATGGGCCTGAAGCTCATGTGAGGAGGCTGCAGATTCTCATGCAGTCATAGAGACTGTGGCCCTGGGCGGAGACTTTCTATCACAGAAGGATACCTCTGTGTTTGGCTGGACAGGGCAGCTTATTCAAGGTAGAAAAACCAATGAAGGTCTTTGGGAATTTGATCTTCCTCTGTAAGTACAATATACTTGCTAAGTGTAATACATTTAGATTCTTCTCTTTGTCTTACAAATTACAAACAACCAAATTCTTACTGAGCATAAGAAACATTTCCCAGAGTTTCATTTTACCTTGGGGCAAAAGTAACCCCCAAATTGTCCCCTGTTGCAAGTGTCACAACACAACAGCTGTGCTGTGATGTGGCTTCCCGGTATACACCTTTAGAATTTAATCTGTTTTCTAGATGGAGCTTCTTAGACTCAAATGGACACTGTTGTGACTGAATCATCAGTGCCTAGGAGCATCCTTGGCATTCAAGGACACTGAATACATGTTCATTGGGTACAGGATACTTGGCCAAGATTCCGGGCTTTGGCATGTTGGCGACAATTAAAAACTGGGAAGAGAGAGGTTTTGAATCATTAGGACATGGTACTTTCAAAAACATTTTAGAAGCTATAATACTGTGCATCACATTTTTGTACTGTTACAAAACTCTGCCTTCTGATTCCGGAGGAAGCCGACACCTCCCTTGGCATGATTTCCGCTCTATCTGGCAGTGTTGCCCAGGGGGAGGCATTCACGTCCCTCTCCTTCTTCCCAGTGTGGGTTTGTAGACTGTTCTCTAAACTGCCTCTCGGGTTGTTTTCACAATGGCCAAATAGATTTAACTATTTGGGAAGCTCTGGGAGAGATGATATTTTCAAGATTGGCAACATGCTTTATGTACCCAAGTTCTGGAGAATGGCACTGAATTCTGGCAAGTCACTTCTCATGTTGAAATAGGAGACACTACAAAGAGTATATTTTTCTGGGGATTTTACAAATTATGGACTCGACTCTGCCAGAATGGAGACAGCTCAAATATGGTATGTGGATTTGCCAGTGGGATAGACTCTATACAAATCTAGCTTTGTGAGGGCTTGGAGGTCAGCAGCTCAGTGACTGCTGCTGCATAATAAAAGACCTCTTTAAAGTGAAAAAAAAATACCATGATGAGTCAGTACTCAAGAGGTGCAATTTCTAAGTATGCATCACTTAATCAGTGGAGTGTTTTGTTAACAGAGAAAATGATGACAATACACTTGTCTGATAGACTATTCTAATATGCTATGGTAAGACTAATATGAGCAATAAAAAGATAATAGCATCTCACAATGCTACATGATTTAATAGAAACAGTTTCTTTATAGAGGTTCTTTTAGGAAGTCCAGGGCTGATTTTCTTATTTAGCCCCCAAAATTCATCATTTGGCCCTGTAGCTTTCTTTTGGGGAAGGAAGCAGGAAAAAGGTAAGGACTCAAGGGACTGTCCAGGAGCACAAGAGTTGATGAGAATCCTTGTGCCAGGCATGGCCAGTACCTTCACAGGGCACTGACTATGCACCAGTGTGGCACAGTATGGCTGGACAAACTAAACATGACATTTGGCTGGTAAGTAGGGTGGGGACTTATTAGTATGGACATGTTAGAGGTTTGGGAGAGATCAAAGATAACCATCCACCATTCCCTTGAAATTTGCATGCCCTCAGCATCATGGGGATGGAGAAAAAGGGGGTTTCCAGGAAGAGCCCGTGGCCTCCATGCCTTGCACTGAGGCCACTAGTACTACACACCCAATACAGCACGTCGGTCCAGCCCTCCATGGTGATGCACTGGAACACTGTGAGCATGGCGAAGGCAAAGTTGTCGAAGTTGGTGATGCCGTGCTTGGGCCCGTCCCACCCGGGTTTGCACACAGTGCCGTTCTGGCATTGTCGCCCGTGGCCACTCTCAAGAGCACAGGGGGAGGGGTCCTCTTCTGCTGGAACGTCTCCACGACCAGGGCAAAGAAGACAGGAAAGGAGAAGGGAGGGGGGAAGGGACAGGCAGAGAAAGAAGCAGGAGTTAGAGAGAAAAGTGACAGGATGAGATCACTGGGAAAACCATACCAGCAATCATACGCAAAACAAGTTTAGCTCATTCCCCATATATGCACTAAACAGCATAAGGACTTAGATACTCATTACTTGAGAAATCCAGCACCTTCAACCATCGGGTTAGTGCCCCTTCTGCTGTAAAGCATCGGCACATAGTAGCCAATCAAGCATATCATACCATTTTGAGTGGAAACTTCTAGAAAAAAATTAGAGACACCCTTTCTTTTTCTCTTCTCTCCTCTTTTCTCTTCTCTTCTCCTGTTCTCTCTCTTGGGCAGCTTTATTGAAATATAACTTCCATGTCTTAGGGTTCATCTGTGTAAATGTATGGCTCAGCTATTTTAGTAATTTACACAGTTGTGCAGTCATCACCATGATCCATTTTTAAACAGTGTCCCTGTTCCCATGTGCTTGTTTCCATTAGTACCTGCTCCTGTCACCAGCCTCTAACAACTTGATCTGGTGTTTTCATAGCTTTGTTTTTCTGAAAATTTCATATAAATAAAATCATACACAGTGTGTTTTTTCATGGCCCTCTTCTTAGTAGAAAGTTTTTTATTCCATCCAGATTGTTGCATATTCCAGTCTACTGTTGTTCCTTCTTTCTGCTGAGCAGGATATTTCCTTGTATGTCTACTCATTCACCAGTTGATAGGCCTCTGGATTATTTCCGGATTCGGGCTATTCCTGACTTACTCTTGGTCTGGTTATACTTGAGTCCTTTGTTTGAAGACCAAGGTGAGACATCTGTGACATCTACAGATCCATGAGCTATTGTAGAGAACAATAGTATCCACACCACTGTTTCCCAGTTCCAGAGTCTGATCCCACAAGGGCTCCATATTAAGGCAGCTGAATCGAGCTGGTCTTTAGTTGTCATTTTTCAGTGACTTTTGAAACTGTGGAATTTTGAGATTTGGATATGAGGCTCTGAAAAAGAGAGCGGAACTAAAGAGTGAATCCCAAATCTAAATAAAACATTAAAAATAGCAGAACATCTAAAGAATTGAGAGTTGAGAGATGGGAAAACCAAGAACCAAACAGATCATAAATTCTGTTTGGTTCACACTCATTCTAGAAATAGTTTTCTAGAGTGATGCATTTGGTACTGGGGTAAAGAGCTGGGATGACATGAGAAAAAGATCAAAAAAAGAGAAGGTAGGCCAAAAGGGGGAACTTGCAATTTTTTTCTCATGTTTTGCTTCTCCCTGGCATAAAAATGCTGCTAATCCTCATGTTGTGATGGCTGACCCCACAGCTTCCTGCATCCTCAATTCCTAAAACAGCAGAAATAAGTAAAAGGGACGGCTGCTCCAAAATTCTAAGTGTCCAGTATGAAGGGAAACATGGGATTTTATAAATATATGTTAAAAAGAAAATGGCCTCAAGGGAAAGTGATCTCATTAATAAAAGAGAAAGGGATGAGACTTAGAAAGATTATCCACAGGCTCAAGTGCTGCTCTGCTATTTTAAATCTGTCTTAAACAACAATAAAAATGATTGGAGAACAATTAAGCAGCAGCGATGATCTGGTAAAAATAGGTATCTATAAAAAGCACTACAGGGAACATTTGAAAAATGTGAACATGACAAACCAGTGGGTCCTAGCAATATGTACTTTAGGTGAAGGGAAACTGGCTGAAACATGGGAGCATGTTGGCCTTCTTCTGCAGATTTCTGATGTCGGAGGGAGGGAAGCATGAACGTGAGCAATGTAGCTCTGCGTTTTAACACAGAAACGGACAGAGGTAGAGTTAATTTTGAAAGTCCAAATTAAGTTTTTGGTAAAATACTGGAGGCTAAGATTAGGAGGGATGTAGCACTGCCGTCAGTATGAGCAAGAGCTGAAATGCTGGGAGAGCTCCTTCCAGGTAGGGGTTTCAAGGAGAAATGCCAGAGACAAAAATCAATTCCTTTTTAGGTCCCAACTTTTCAGACTGAATACAGTTGCTAGATCTTAGCCACCCCAGTCTCCGCCAGTCTCAGGAGTAATCGCTGTGCTTGGGAGAGCTATGCAGAGTGACCTGGCTCTGAGAACCAGCAGACAGATGGGACAGCCAGAAACAAAAGGTACCGGCATATGGCAACGTATCTGTTGAGAACCCAGAGAGTGTCTTGGCTGTGCCCCAGGGAGCAGGGGAAAATCGCCTCCTCAGAGACTGTCTCTACTGAACGGTCTGCGTAGAGACAGAATGCTGGCTCCCTAGGCCCACCCATGGCTGTCTCATAAGGATTTTATAGGAGACTTGGCTCAAAATCCACTGTGTTCTAAAACCTAGAAGTTGAAAATCAGCCTGTGAAATAATATCAATGGATAAAAATAATTTGATATAAATCCCATTACCAATTGTAATAAGGACATACTTTTGTTCAGTCTAAATATGTAGAGAATACAATAATTCAAAGTCTGAAATCTAAAACCAAACAGGACGTGATACAAAAAACACTCACTTCAAAGGTTTACAAAACTCTGAAACACACAGGGGTGGTTCCAAAGACTGTCCGTTTTTGGTCGTCTGTGCTACAGATGTTTTGAGTATGTCCAGATTCCCGGACACCTCTTCCTACCCATCAGGTTAGTCACAAGTGTGGGCGGACAAGGCCCTGATAACCGTGGTACCCTGTTCAGTTGGGAATGATGGAGTAGATCAGCACACAGCAGTTGTAGGAGGGAGGTGGGTGAGCCGATCACAGTGTTTGAGAGGAGAGCTTCTTGTAGCTGAGTGTCTTCAGCCCCTTTGCCAGCAGGGACTTGGGCTCTACATAAAAGAATGAGGTTAACTTCCTGGTGTGTCTGGTGTGACTCTTCTCTTGGGGATACATCCCTTATTGTCCTCTGACACCCCAGCTCACGGTCATGTGTACTACAGGCACCCAGTTCTCTTTTGGATTTGTGGGATAAAGACAAAATCCATTACACAAATAATCTGATGTGTCTTATGACAGCAAGTGGACCTTTCTTAGTTGAGTTTACTGGTGAGATGATATGAACCTAAATTGGCCACTCCAATGGATGAGGTCACATGTGGTCACTAACCCTAAGAGCCAAAGAGGCTACTGAGGTGTTCACCGCTAAGGTGTTCACTCTGGTTGTGTGTATGGGAGGAGAATCCATGTGTTTTCTCTATGACACTAACCATTTTCTTGCCTTCCTAGGCCCTTGAAGGTTGATAGCAAAGCCAGATGGCTTCCAATGATTAATCAGGGCTGTTCATTTTTAGAGAATTTGCAGAATCCTCAACACCAGTAGAAAACACACTTTTGCTGTTTCCCCGTTAAGATAGTAGAAAAGACCAGCAGTTCTCCTTGGTGTTAGAGTGCGTAGGCATTTGATGGAATTTCACTGCTTGCTCTTCCCTGTTTGGTTAGTGAGGGTCTCACCATCTATTACTGCAAACTGAAGAGAAATCCTGAAGATTCTGTAACTCTGCGACTGCCTGAAGAGTTTGGGTCAATGGATCATTGATCATTTCTATACAACTGTGTAAACTTTATACACACACTTCTATCAACTTTTAAGGAAGTCTGGGAATGGAATGTCAAAAAAGTCACAACATTAATATAAACTTGTCATTGACATCCTGTACAGATGTCATACAGGACTAGCTGTAGAGAGAACTGAGTAATAAGTTTTGAATTAGAGGGGAACTATTACTATATTGCTTGGTATTTCTTTGAGGAAGTTTGAAACCCCAGAATTTAAGATGAAGGGAAGAGTTGTTTTCCAATTAAAAATATATTTTGGAGCATGAAAATTAATGCTATACAATTATGGCCCAGGTAATTTGGAAATTCTCTTGAAAGTCAACAGTCTCCTCTTAAAAAGAAATTCCATAAAAATAAAAACAATTATATGGTTCTTTGACTATAGGTTTAGAAGCTTTGCTGGTTTTTTAAGACTATGACCATGTAGCAGTGACTCAGCAACTTTGCAAATATCCAACCTGTGCAAACCAGTTAGTCTGCTTTGGTTTCTGACAGTGAATTACCCAGTTTACTCTTTGTCCTACTGATGCTTTTCAGCCTCACTCCCCAAAGCAAGAGAAGGCAAATTTAATTTAATGCCTGGGCTGAATGAGAATAAGAAGCAGTATAAATGCAGAAGGGAGAGATGTTCTCTAATGCTCCAGCTATGCCTTCCCCCTCCACTAAGGTGCCCAAAACTAAGATGACAGATCTTGTTTCAAACAAAACAAAACAAAAATTTAACACTGCTAATCCCTTTAGGTGGGGATTTTTTTCCCAACAAGTGTTTGTGCTAAACTGCTTTCTACGTCTGTTTAAAAGCCTTGTCGATTTCCACTTAAAGATCAAGCTGAGATGTTAGTCACTTAAGACAGCAGTTTGTAGCATATATGCTGTGAGCCCAAGCTCTGGTCCACTCAGGAAAGTACTTAATGAGTCCGCATCTCTGGGTGAATGCATTGATTTGTGGAATTAACATGGTGAGAGGAACCTCAGAGTGGGCTGAAAGCCACGAGGTGGATCTAACCCTTTTCCTTGAGGAGAAATCTGCCTATGGGAAAGGAGGAAGGAAACCTGCCCTTTCATCCACCATGGGAAGGGCCCAGGGCATTCCTCCTGTGCATGGAGAAGAGAAGAGAAGGAATATTAATGGCAGAGCAGCCAGGAGCATCCCCCAGAAGGGAAAGGAACTCAGGGCTATGATGGAGGATGGGACGCTGCTTTCCTGCAAGGGCTTTGGACCGGCAGCCACCGAGATGTGCTGTTGTCGCAGATAGGTTAGAACCAAAACTTCTGATATTCAATGTTGGCTCCAAAAGTAGAGGCTGAGAAAAGATAGGCTCTTAATTCATAATTATTTCTAAACTGTACAGCTCTATAGTGTTTAGTAGTGCTGGACCGAGCCAGCATTTGGCTGCTTTAACTGAGATCTGTTTTAATGAAAACAGAAATTGGAGTGAGAGGAAAAGAACCCTTGTCCCCACCTCTAACTTAGCTAAGGCCTGGAAACAGAAGCCTCTGGATGAAGGGCTCACCCGGCTCTACTGGATGGGTAGTAATGTGCCTGGTAATACAGCCACCTGCTCAGAAAACAGGCATTGGAGAGCTTGGTACCTGTGATGCCCTCTTACCTGCGATGCCCTCCTGGTTGTAGCATGTTTTATGCATCTTCCCCATAAAGAGCTCCAGGCCGATGATCGCGTAGATGATGATGACGAAGAGCACAAGCAGGGCGATGTGCAGCAGAGGCACCATGGCCTTGATGATGGAGTTCAGGACCACCTGGAGACCTAGGATGGCAGTCATCAGCGGTCACCCCAGTGAGAACTCTGACCCAGTGCTGCCCTGGAAGCCTCACACACCCTTCTTAGCAACCTAAGAGTATCAAGAGGCCCATTTTTAGATGTAGAAACAGAGGGTCAGGGTTATATAGTCAGTGGTTACACCATGGGGATCTGAATCCAGACCGGCCTGGTGCCAAATGTGTCTTGGAGGCCCATCTGAAACATCTGGCAGATGCTATACTGTCAGGAGGAAAAATGTGCTGTCTTCAACTATAACTATCAGTCTTTTTGTTTTTTGAGATAGGGTCTCACTCTGAACACAGACTGGGCTCAAACTCATGCTGATCATCCTGCCTCATCCTCTCAAGAGCCAGCCGGTGCCTGTCTCTTCACAGTGGGATGACTACAGTCTGTGGCTGACCTACAGCTATAAAACATGGAGTGGCCTGATGGATGGGCATCCAGGAGTGAGGGGCTTCTGGTGCTGAAGCTGACATACCATCGGGATACAGCTGGGTGCTGCGACCTTCTAGCCTGGGCAAAGGAAGGGCTCAGCAGGCTCCTAGGGACTGAATGGACCCTCTTCCCTTGAGAATCCTACCAGGCACAGTATGTTTTCAAACAGGGGCTTCCTGTCCAATGGCTATGGCCCTTCAATTTGATGACGGTGACGGGTACAAAGACTATGAATATATTAGTGTCACTAAATCGTATACTTAAAAATGTTTAAAATCATGAACTTTGTGAGAAACATCAAGACCCCATCAAAGGAAAATAAGGATCGACTGAGAAGCCCTGTAGAACACATGGGTCTCGTCAGTGTGCACAGAGGTTTGGCCTGTGGGCAGAAGGATCCCAAAAAGTCACTCTTTGAGAGAGGATGTTGCGGGGCTGCATTTGCAAATGGTGGAGAGGTGGCTACCAGCAAACCGTGCTCAGATTCTATCTAGCTCCAAGACGGCCAGCTGTGCGCTCTCTGGCAATAGTGAGTACACTGAGTCTAGGAGACAGGAGAGGAGCGGGCAGCCCCTCCTGCCTCCGCCTAGGCCAGATGTGCAGAAACCCTCATTGAGCTGCATTTGGCGCGCGTGCGTGCACATGCGCGCACACACACACACACACACACACACACACAGGGGATACCACCTCTCGGCCCCACACACTGTAGGTGACTTCTAACTTCCCCACTTCCCTGCTGCTCTCTTGTCCCAGCCACAGAGGCCCTTCCACCTCTCAGCATTTATCCTTTGCCCTTCTCTGCTGGGTAAACCAAGGCTGCCTCACCCTTACCCTCGTCCCAAGGCTCTCTCCAGTGTTCTGGTCCCTGGTGGAGTGGTTTTCAAAAGGCTGATTAGAAGAATTCTCCTTAGCTATTAAGCCAAGCTGGGAAGAGAAGGTGGGGGGGGGGAAGCTGGAATAATTTTACCTGCGAATTAATGAGAGTGCTTTGCAGCCTCCCATTAGAACAAGATGTTTTCGGATCTAAATGATTCCATTAATTAGCAAGTTGTACACACATTAGTGTTAAAGTATGAGAAGCCATGAAGAAAGCTGAGCTGCAAAGCCACTTTCAGGGGTGGCTGTGGGGGGGGGGCGTCTAAAGGGGCCTCACCAGAGGGGGAGGGGAGCCCCACATATGCTGCCTGAGGCATCCTCGAGTGAGGCCACAGCCTCAAAGGGCAAGAGGTGGGGTTGGGGACAGACAAAGGAGACATGGGTGAGGACCCCTCCTTTTGGCTGCAACCATCGGTGCTGCTTAGAAGGCCACCTCCGGCCTCCTTCGCTCCTGGGATAAAGACCAGTATCCTCTTATGCACCCCAAGCCTGTAGGACCTGACTCTGTCCACTTCTCCACTCTGCCCCATCCCTGGGTTCTGGTCAAGCAGTCCTTCTCTTAGGTTCACGTGTGCTATGCAGTCACATAACATTTCAGTTCATGACAGTTTGCATGTATACAGTGGTTCTACACGGAGCCGAGCAATGCCTGTCGTCTAGTGACACTGGTTGTCACCACATCATCGCACAAGGCATCGCTCGTATGTCCGTGGTGATCCTGGTGTAAACAAATCCATTCTACTGCCAGTTACGTGAAACTAGCACATTATGAGTAGCTCATGATATGTGGTAATGATGATGAATGACCATGTGATTACTTTATGTGTCTATTATGCTTTCATCATCATTGTAGAATGTGTTCCTGCTTGTAAAACTGTCTGCCATGTGACGCTGGCAGTAGCCTCTTTCCTGAAGCCCGCGTTCAGTACATCTCTTGGCTGCCTCGAGAGGATACACTGAATGACTGACCCACGCAGATCAGGTCTGCGGACACGCAGTCCCGCAGGCTCAGGGACGAAGAAATCAGCCCACAGCGTGTCTCTCGGAAGGCAGCCTCGTGCGTCAGTGAGGCACGGACTCCAAGTTCTCCCCTCGTGGGGCTGTTCCCCCTGCCTGGAAAGCTTCCTCTGAGTCCCTTCTCCAAGTCTTCCAGCTCTCAGCTCCTGGATCTCTCCCCCTAGGCTCCCTTCCTTAAACTGGCAGGCCAGAAATGCTTCCTTGGTTATACATCTTCCTAGAACTACTTCCTCTCCTTTCAGGCCATCGATCTCCCGCACGGGGCGGTTTTGTGAAGGCAGCGACTGGGTCTGCCCTTCTCACTGTTTTATCGCTGGGGCTGGCTGGATGCAGGGCCCTTGCAGGCCCTCAGCGAGTGCTTTCGGAAGCGGCGGCAGACTTCTCACCTAAATCAACGCTCTCGCTGCTGCGGAGCGCCGGTGGGCTTTGCGGTGGTGTGGTCTGATTCCCAGACCGTGGAGAAGGGACAGGTGAGCTCTAGGTCCTGCAGGGTAGGAGACCACGAAGGAGGCCACGAAGAGGCCAAACGACAGTCAAAGCCACCGGTGCACTTCGCCCCAGCTGTCAGCTACGCTGTCAGAACTTCCACGCGGTGCTCCGCTCCCGTCCCCTTCGCCTTTGGCGGCTGCACCACCCACCCGGGCACTGGAGCTAATAAGCGGATTCCCATGTGGCTCCCTCTAGTCGGTTTCCAAGTCCTGCTGGCTTGATCTGAACTATCTTTAGACATGCATAAATTATTTTTACTATATAAATAATACATGCTAATTATAGAGAAAATAAAAAATCCTTATTAAAGAGAAAGTAGACAACAGGAAAGCAAGAGGCAAACGGCAATCACTCACTGTCTCACAGCCCAAAGACAATAGCTGCTAGCCTTTCGGTATGCTTTTTGGACATTTTAGTACAGGACTCATTGTCCCGCTCTCTTTTTGGTTTCCGCCATTTGGAGAACTGGCCTCCCCTCTCTCAGGCTCGCCAGGTCTTCATGCTGCAGTTAGACTGCTCTTACTGAAGGACGCGCGGGAAGCTGTCACTTCCCCAAGTCCTCAGTGCTTCCCTGTCACCTTCAGATCAAACTTGTCTCCTTCCCTGGTTTGATGGCCAATGATTCCCAGTTTGCTCCCCACACTCCAGCAACGAGCTGACCCTTGGGAGGCGTCTGGCTTCCTGCCTCTGCGGCTCAGAGCACTGATCTCCCTTGCTTGAATACTCTCTGCCTGCCCGGGAGCTCCTGGAGTCTCATCAGGTCTTTGTGTCTCAAACATACACTTGGATTTAACACACATGGAGCTGTATAGCCTGCGTATGAACATAGAGGGCATCTTGGAAGGACAGAAACTACAATAATGAAGGATTTGGAAACCACATCATTCAAAGATCATTAGAAGACATTGAAGATTTTTTGTCAGGAAAGGATAATATTTGTGACAGGAGAAAAGAATATAAATGAGGGTGTTTGCACTAATGATTTTCACATGATTTGAACAGCTATTTTGAGGGAGATGATGCCTATGTGCCTAGGGGTGGAACTAAAACCAAGTAGGAAAGATTTAGGTTCAACCCAAATAAAGGCTTCTAAGACCTACCTGAAGGTGGATGGGTGTTTAAGAGGTAGTGACTTCCCCATCCCCAGTGGTATTCGTGCCCTAAGCTCTTGAGGAAGCACTTGACAAAGACTCAGGATTTCTCTGGATCACAAGAGCCCCCTGGAAACTCACGAACGTGTTCTGAAGACTCATTACGGACCAGGTCCAACTTTCAACACTCAACCTGGACTATTATTATTTCCTCCTGTCAACAACCCTGTAAAGCAGGTACTACTACTGCTAACCACAGTCTACAGATGAGAAGAGGGGGTCTGGAGAGGCGAAGAGACCTGTTCGTGGGAGCACAGCTGCTGAGGGGGGGCACAGGGACTAGTGCCAGAGGCCAGGCTGCAGAGTCTGTGGGCTGCAGTACTGTGCTAAGTGCCTCCCTCTGCCTCTTGGATAGGTCTCGTAGCCTCCAGGATTTGTGCCTATAAAGCATAACCCATGCTTCTAGCATCTGCTGGGAAGTGGAAAGAGCTAGCAGAAGCCAGGTTGTTGTGTGAAGGCATGGGGCCAAAATCCATTCTCTCCATCCCTCATGCAGAGTTTGGCTCACAGGGCCTGGATGTTTACTAGATTCTTCTTGGGATGAATTCACAGTTATCTAAGAAACAGAGCCCAGCCCACATCTTAATATGGAAATTAATATTTCCATAATATTTCCACCTAGGTGTTCTTTCCAGATTGCCATACTTGTGGCTGAAAAGCAATTTCTGACCTTTATTCAGGGCCATCTGCTCATGTTGGTGGAAGACAGTAAGCCCTTGACAGTCCTGGGGAAGTAAATGCTGTGAAATGCCCTGTGAAGACAAGATCATTGGACCACAGATTGCACAAACCTATTTTCCTAGCACTAAATTAGGGTATGAGATCTGACAAGTGTGGGGACAATAGGCAAGAATATTTGACGGGACAATGATTCCTGGAAAACTTGGACCATACAGTTCCACACAGGGATCGAAAACATTATTTAGAAATCCAGTCTCTGCTAGTTTGCGGTTTGTCAGGTGACCTCTTTTTGGTGGATGGGAAGACTCTCAAGATGCCAGGAAGACCCTCTCCAGGGAGACAGAGTGGTTATGTCTTGCATCTAGATGTGCCCCCAAAGCCTCGTGTGCTCACAGATAAGGCTTTTGGGAGGTGTCTGAGACATGGGCTGAATTAGGGCAAGGGATACTGGGATGAAGGGTGTGTGGTAATTAAACTGGTCTAGTACAGATCTGCATGTGGAGAATGGGAAAGACCACCCTAGGCATGGATGGCACCACCCAAAAGGCATGTGCCCTAAATGTGATGAAAGGGAGAGGAAGGCTCGCTGCTCACTCCCTTCTGCTTGCCATGCCATGGAGTGTTTCTTCTCTGAGCTACCCCTGTACCATGCCAGCTATGGACTGAAACCCTTACAAACTGTGCGCCGAAATAAACCTTCTCTCTTTTAACTTTGGGTGTCGGGTATTTTGTGTTAGCAATGAGAATAGTAACTAAGACAAGGGCTTTGGGAAGTGACATTCCATGCTGAGAGGCGAAGAAGGCTGATGATGGATTTATCTGGCATTATGTTGCTGTGAAGCTCTGGGCAGAGACACTCAGACTTTCTCTGAACCAGTATGAAAATTCCACATTAGGAAACGTTGAGAGGATCTGTGTATCTCAGCCATCCTGTCTTTCCTTAAAAGATGAAGAGAAACTATCCATTATGGAAGGTGCATGTGGCTCCTTGGATTAAGATACTGTTGGAATTATCCTGCGGGTGCCCAGGCTGGCTCCAGCTGATGCTTCCAGTGCTGTTACAGACAGTGCACTGATGCATGTAAGCTGAGGACAGCACACACACTTTTGCTTTATAAAAGACAATCTTGCCAAGCCTTGCTTTGGTGATAAATTGCTCTGTTCGAGGCCCCAGGAAAAATATCAAGAAGGAGTTTGAAAGTGACTTTATGAGCCGGAGCTGGAGAAAGGAGGGAAACAAAAACCTGCTAGGGCTGAGGTACTGTGAGGCTTTGTCTGCTCAAGAGGTAGGTGTAAGAGTCTGTTCTTTCTACGCAAAATGTATCCCGTGCTTCCTTCTTTGAAGTCATATTTTGAGTCATTTTGGTGTCAGGTGGGAAGGGGAAAAAGAAAAACGATGGGAAGATCGCCAAACTCGAGAGCTTTGCCAGTGTTACTTGACCTTATTGTTCAGACTTCATGTCGACTTATAGCTTTTTTGTTAGTGGTGAGGAATGAACACTTCAAATCCCCAACTGTTCAGGCTCGATGATGCCAACCAAACTTAGGAGAGCAACCAAAATGACCAAGGAGTCTTGGTGACTAAAGTACAAGGAAACAATGGAAGAGCCCCTGACGGAGAAGGAGGAGCCTGGGCTCGGGGTCCTGATGTGTTATGGTTTATGCCTGGATGTCCCCCTAAAGCCTCATGTGCTACAGGTGGGGCTTTAATCCACTGATGACTTTATAGCTAAATGTTATATTGGGAGATGAGGCCTGATTAGAAGAAGCGGGTCATGCGGGCGTGGCCTAGAAGAGTCTATCTCCCTCCCTCCTCTCTTGGTCTCTCTCTCTGCTTCCTACCTGCCATAGCACAGATTGCTTTTCTTCTCCTCTGCCATAGAACCAGCCAACTATGGACTGGAGCCTCTACAAACTGTGAGCTGAAATAAACCTCTCCTCTTTTAACTTTGGGTGCTTTTCCCAGCAACGAGAAAAGTAACAAAGGCACTGAAGACAGAGTTGCGGCACCTTCCGAGAGGGAAACAGTACGGAAAGCTTCAGGGAAAAGACATACTCAGTCCACCTCCAACCTGGGAACATTCTTCTAAATATGACAGCCCTGCAGTGGACACAGCCAGGGCTGCAAAAGAGCTGCCGACTCAGTCCCTGCTGTGCTATGCAGAAGGCACATCCCTGTCCGGAGCTGGGCTACGAGTCGGGACCTGTCTGCTTACCTGAGCTGCCCCCTGGGGTGTAACTGCAAGGCGGACCACCTGCTCCATTCTCTCAGAGTGAAGCAGGAACACAACTGTTTAATCTAGAGATTTAGTGAGTTGCATGGTGGTTGACTGAGCGGCAACATCACCAAATGGAGTTAAGCTTTCTGTTTCCCAAGAAACTTTT